>BQNB010053295.1:9461-40080 GCA_026074375.1 Tanacetum coccineum | reverse complement strand
TGTTAAACCTGAATCCAAGCTTGTTAACACCTTGAGTAACCTTAGATAACCTTAGAATGAACACTTGAATACTTGGAATGTCTTGGATATAAAATTAAAATGAAACCCTATAGATCGATGGATACTGCACACGGTTTTCGTATGTTGTTGTTAGTAATCAGGATAAAGGTGACAACTAGTGGAGCATTAATCACAACCCGTTGTTAGTTATATAGGGCAAATTATAAAAAAAATGTATCCAACTTAACACATTTTTCTATTGTGTGTAGTGTATTATTTTTTTTTTGTTAAAGTGTCAATAAACTTTTGAATTTCGAATAATGTGTGTAGTTGTGACTATTTTACCCCTTATCTTTTGATCTTCATCTTTTGTAAAAGCTCTGTTTATTAAAATAATTTTCATAGTTTTATCAAAAAAAAAATTCATTCTTCTTTCTATCACTACCACACAAAATAGAATAGAGCACTTTACATTAAGCCCTGTTTTTTTTATCCCTTAAAAAAGGGCTCTATGTGTAATTCTGGATATTTTTTAATTAATAAAGCCGTTTTCCAGTTTAGTTAACCGGACTCTATTCCATTGTCCATAATAAATCTTTCTTTCTTGTTAAACAATCGTTCTGTATTCTATTGTCCATAATAAATCTTTCTTTCTTGTTAAACAACCGTTCTCTATTCCTATGGCGGGATTTCAATTTTACCAATTTTTCAAGTTTTTTTAATTTTTTCGGTGTAAATGGTTGATTTGATCCCAAAGTAAATCAATGGAACTTTATCTTTGACTATTGATTGTGTTTGTTATGATAAGCTTAAATGTGTTTGGTTCTATACTAATTACTTGATATTCACAACGAACATGTGCTCGCGTGTTGCGATGGGATCTTAACATACACTTTAAATAAGAATTAAGATTATTATCCATGGACCATGGTCTGTATACTTTTGCAACAATTTCTATTACTTTATATGATTTTAGCTTTAATTATATAAGTTTGTATGTGCTGTTTGTGAGCTTCCTCTTAATGGTTGTCCTAATCATTTTATAGAGCCGGTTGCTTTTGTTTATGCGTCTACTTGTGGCCGTAAAGAGTTTAAAGCATGGATTTATGTTAATTAAATGGTTGATTGGTTAACTGAAATGCTTGATTTGGTGCCAATGAGTATCAAAAGAACATTTATCTTTGACTACTAGCTGCGTTTGATTGAGTCATAGATGAACTTCCTATAAGCTTGCAGACTTAATGGTCTTATATTAATTACTTGTATTCGAGGTTGTTTGGGATTGCTTACCGATCATTTGTTTGTCTTGATGAATTTGTACTTTAACCTTAACTCTGAGAAAGTATTTGTGTATACATCAGCGTACTTGGTCTAAAAGGCGATAAATCTTGACTAACTTGTCTGTCTTTTTTGAAAGAGATTATGTAATTTATACCATTCTTTTAGAAACCAATTTTGAAATTTTTTTTCATTTTTAACTATTAAGTGTTTAATGTTAATGTTTCGTATTAACAATATTATTTTTTGTTATCCAAATAAGAATTGTAAATAATCAAATTAAAAACCATTTGAACAACAACCTTAAATAATAATATATGAACATCAACATCAAATAGTTCTTAACTTCTCATATCTAATATTTATTCAACCAACTCATAAATTAAAATTTACTAATGTCAAATTCCATTTTTCTAAATGTTGTCATCAATAACTACTCATATCTAATATTTATTCAACCCACTCACAAATAAAATTTTGCTAATATTTATTCAACCCACTCACAAACCTTATAGTGGGTGTTTCGGTCGGCATCGGTCGGTCAAGGTTTTAGGTCGAGTATGCGATCGAATGGGAGAGCACAAAAAGTCAAAAAAAATCCTATCGTTTTATTTTCATATAAAGAAAGAGAGAAGATTGTTTGTTTTGTTTTCTTTGTTGATAGCTTCGATTTGTGACTCAAAGAAGATAAGATGGTTTTGTTGTTAGACTTTTGTGGCTGCAAGAGAGGTGAAAAGTTTAGTGGGGGCGTGGTTTAGTGAGATGAAGATTAAGGTAAAAATGATTAGGGTTGTGTATTTTATTAGCTTATATATCCCCTCTACTTAGGATTATAACTATTTTGGTTTAGTTTTGGGTTGTGCATTTCGTCTAATGGTTTTGGGTGCACAATTACTTTATATATCAATCTGCATTGAGTTTTGTACCGTAGATGTACAGTGCTACAGTAATGGGCAAACACAAAGTACCCAAGATCTGGCCCAAGCTAAAATATAAATAAAAAACGGACCTGCTACAGTGACGGGCAAAAAAAAGTAACCCAAAATCTGGCCCAAGCTAAAATAACGGACCTGCTATAGTGCTACAGTGACGGGCCCAAAAAATTAGCCCAAAATCTTGTCCAAACTAAAAGAAAAAAAATAAACAACGGACCCTCAACTTTTAACTTTTAACTATTTACGACTTTTTATTCTCTTATATACTAATCGTTATTTACTATGCATCTATAGTGGTACAGTAATGAGCTAAAAAAATTAGCCTAAAGTAAACAAAAAAGAAAAAAAAATACAAAACGGGTCATCAACTTTTAACTATTTACGACTTTTTATATAATAAACTTTATTTATCAAATTTAGAACACGTATCTACCGATTCATTTAGATAAAAAATACCCGCGGAAATATCTTCGAATTGCGAACAAAATGAGCCAAATATTGCAACGCTTATAAAATTTAGAATTGCGAACAAAACGAGCTCAATATTGCAATGTTTCTGAAATACGCACGCTTTTATAAAAAATGTTGAGTTTGACCCAAATGATAAACCTATAATATATATGCACAAAAAGTACTTGGCTCATTATTTTTTGTTACAATAATGATTGTATACCAAAAGGTTGTTAAAACACACCAAAATATCAAAAACACACTATTATCGAAGCTAAATATCTTTCGACATTAGGTTAGCCCCGCGGCAACGCGCGGGCAATATGCCGACTCGTATCTATCCAAAATATATCGACTAGAAAATATCGTGTGGGTTTGATAGAAATTGAAGGTAATCCAAAAATTGGTTATTAGCTATGTAGCGTATTAATTTGTGCTATTATTTGCATTTGGGCTTTAAAATGACAAAATGATTAATTAGTTTAAGTTTTTAATTATTATTGTAATGTTTTTATTATATTTGAATTATTATGTAATGTTTTTATTATTTAATGAAATTCAATATTGTTGATAAAAAATTTTGAAAAAAAAATGAAAGTCGCGTTATTGTAGTAAAAAGTCATCTATAGGTCGTTAAAGAAAGAAAACTGCCGTGACAGCAAAAATGAAGATTATTGTAGCGGTCAGCCTTATTTATTTTTTGGAAGATGCAAAGTCCAAAAGCAACAAAACACATCTTTCTTTCTCTTTTCTTTATTTGATCGCATGTTACACGAAGTTAGGGTACTTTTTTCACATTGTTAATGCATATTCTGACAAGAGGTTATTTGAAAATCGTACCATTAGTCCATTACACATGTTTAAAAGATATAATAAAATATACTTAGGCCTTCGGTGCATAAAGTTATATGCGCGTTATAGGGCGTTTTGTGTACTTATAACACCAATTGCATCACTTAACGCGTTATATGCACGAGCATTTTCCGTGATTTTGTTTTTTATTTTTTTTCCTAGTGTAAAGGTTGTTTAACCTAGTGTAAAGGTTATTTTTTAAAACAATCAGGTCTTACAGTTTTCTAATAAATACCTATTTTTATCATACAAATAATCAACATAATCAGTTTTTTTTGTTCATTTTATATATTTTCACATACACTTTTAATAACTTTCAACAAAAATGAACAACAAAAACAATGATTGACTAATGAACAATACATTCATCCCGTCTTCTTTTGATGATTCGCGTTCACCACAACCCGCACCACTATCATCCGTCAATTCTAGTTCTTCACAACACACATCATTTATCAACAGTGTAACCCCTATACTTAATATATCGTATTTGAATTTTAGTTTAACGGGTGTTTTAAAGAAAACTATAAAAGAAAAATAAAAACTAAGACTCATACGGATATATAACATGTTATAGCTAAGCATGATGAACTTCAAATTTTGTACTATTATATAGTAAAAGCCTGATGCGGTAAAAGTGTAATTTTTCGGTAACACCAACTACACTTGGTGTTATTATTGTTATGATTACAGTAATCAATAAACCCTAAATGTGGCTTGCTTGGAGGAATATTTTGTGAGTTTGTGATCTTTTATTTTATAGGAATTTGCAAGGATTTTGTTTTCACAAAAAGATTAACAACTTTAGAAACATTTAGCTGATTTTTTATTGTTTATTTTCAAAAAGGGAAAGAAAGAGTTTTGACTTACAAAGGAAACAAGAAATACATCAAATATGCATTTTGTAATTTTGTTTGACAAGTTAGGAAATATAAATTTTAGTTTCGTAAAAATAAAAATTGTTTAGAAAATATTTTATTTGAACTCGAAGTTCATTTCTTTTGTTTTAATAAAAAATTCTTTTAGAAAAGGAAAAGTTGCTTCTTTCCTCGCTTATCATCTAGGCTTATTTCTACCTATTTCTACCTAAGTTATGAATCAGTTCATGCTGACTAGGCATGATGACTAGTCTGTTTTAATGCTGACTCAAAGGGCAATATGGGAACATTTTAGTGACTAGGCAATAACAATGTAAACACCAAGGGTATTTTGGACAATTAAGAACTTCCATAAACTTTGCTACAATTTCGCCTCTTTCATTTATTATGCACAACTCATAAACAGTTACACTTCCTAGAATATCTTTTAATTTTCAAAATCCATTTCAAAGTCATCTTTATTCATTGATTTTCAAAATCATATACAAAATAATGGTGATAAACGTGTATTCAAATCATAGAACCCTAATCAATCTCACAAAAAACAATCAAATCCTACGATTCAATCATTTGTTAAACCCTCAAACTAAACCCACAAATTTACATAATCACACTAAATAATTTAAATCATAGGGTGTCTCTAGGGTTTTATATTGCGAAAATCTAAGGGACAAATTCGGTTTATGTTTCTGTGTTTCACGGTTATGTGTCACGATTATATACACAATGACACAACACGTATGCTATTGATTGTTACAGTTTTTTATATGATGACATGTTTTTTTATTGATTTTCTTTTATGTTTAATTGTGGTGAAATTATAATTTTGATTCGTTATCACTTTCATGATGAGATTCTATGCATTCCAAGTGTTTGATAAAATGTCTATGAAGTTAACTTTGTAAAAAAAACTTATCTTGGGATTTTATTCATAAATATCTTATGTTTAGTGGGATTTTATTTTTATTTTGTTAATTGATATTTGTGGTCAATAATTAAATATTGCTTTATAGTCATAGATTTTCGACCCATTGTTATATGAGTGGGTCTATATGAGTTATTTGTTAATTTTTTTGAGCGAAATATAAATTTCTATTTGAACAAAGTCTAAGAACATTGTTTATTATGTAATAGTGTATTGATGTTACGAGGGACGAGGTTTTTGTGGTAAGTCTGAAAATGCTACACCAAAACAATGGCAACATGATGGTGCCTGCAAATATGTGTTTGAATTCAAGGTCCATGATCAGGTATATGCTCAAAAAACAAATATGAACATGTTAAAAAATTAATTTTATAAAGTTTACTAATATGTTTGTGATTATGTGCAACAATTTCAGGTTAGTTCTATGTTAAAAACATAGTTTTATGTTAAAAACATAATTGGACATTGCTGAAAAGGAAATAAAAAACTTTTTCTTATTGTTTAGAGGTATCGATCTCACATTCATAGTCATAAACATATTTACTTTTCTGAAATTTCATGTTGCTTAGAGGTTTCTGAAAATGAAAAAAAAACTTTTTCTTATTGGGCATTGCAGAAAAGGAAAAAAAACTTTTTCTTATTGCTTAGAGGTATCGATCTCACATTCATAGTCATAAACATATTTACTTTTCTGAAATTTCATGTTGCTTAGAGGTTTCTGAAAATGTCAAAACTGATGTTCTTAGCTTTTCTCAGACTCGCAAAATGCTTAACCTTATCCAGGTTTGTTCCAAATTCTGTTATTTTATTTTGTACGATAATCCGATTTGGGCTACTATAATCTCTTAAAGGTCAAATGGGACCGAAGTTGCACACAACGTATATTTGATGCATGCGACTTCCTAAAACATTATTGCAGATCTAAGTTTTCCCATATTTTTTTATATACCTGTTTCTTTGTTATAAGGTATGAAGACAAGAGATGGGCTGCCAAAGATGGAGCGCAAAGTTCACTTTAGAGGTTTCAAGAAAATAAAGCCTTTACATAGTTTCACGACCTGCTACATGTTCTTGGATTCCCAACCATTTATGTCCCTGTAAGTGTTGCTTATGCCTTGAAATTATGTAAAGCCAGTCACCCCGACAACAATTACAACATTTAATATTAACTTGCATTTTCTAACTTTGCCTTTAAAAAAATATTTGTTGACATAGGGGGTGTTTGGATTTGGGTCTTGGGACTATTTATTTGATTATTCTGAACTTAAAGTGACAATACTTAGTTTGTTGTGTTTGGATAAACAAATTACGCTCTGATTATCCGATATTTAGTCTTTAAAATCATTTTTGGATAATTGATTTCATTACATTTTTATAATGGCTGGATGATTAGTTTCATAACCGCTGCAGCAAGGAATTGAAACCATTAATTTTTTTCTTTTCAAGGTTGGTTACGATAAGCAAGGACTTCCAATAGGCTTACAGCTAATAGTACGTCCTTGGGGCGAAGCTACAATTTTGCGTCCGGCTGCTGCCATTGAGGTAACAAACTAACTTCCCATCTTAAACAAATATTTACCCTTTGAACTAACTTCCCGTCCTAAACTAACCCCCATCCTAAACAAAGAATGTTACTATTGGCTTATAACAACAAAAGTATATTGCCAAGATAAATAACCAGCAAAGTTAGACTATATTTCTATTGGCTTATATGACTACCATTTATGAATCACTAAAAAAGATATTACCCGAGTATTTACTATTACTATTAACACAATATTACCTTTTAGATTGTGGATTAATGTTAATACTTAATAAAGTCGTCGTCTTCTTTCCAATTATGTAGATATGCAGTCAAGGGTAGAACACAATCACATGTATCTACATAGTTATTCAAGTGTAACTATCCACGTTTGCTTCAGATCTTTCTAAGGTACCCTTCATCACTCTTAGATATTTGTTTTGCTATTTTAAGATCATATAGTAATTAAAACTTTAGATAGTAATTTAACTATTATCAGCATGTTTGACTCGCAAATTATATACTATGAAACTGGGACAAAAAAGCATTTAGGGTCAACTCAACCCGACATCTCTTTCAACCAGCACCAAAATACATGATACGGCCTGTTACCCAACACACCATTTTGCAAGTTTAGATAGAACTTATGAAGTATTAACTTGTGTTATTGTGTTAACCTATCTTTCTTTAAGGTTAGCAAAATGTACTTGTGGGAGTGTATGTTGAATGATCATTCATTATAAATTTTAATTGCATCTTACGTGTATGATAAAGTTTTATTAGTTATTACGCCAAGACCTTAGGATAACATATGTTAATGGTAATTTCTTTCGTGGTTTAAAACATGGGTTTTAGATTGAAATTGGAAAGGTGTTTCTAGAAATGTCTTACATGTGTTTTCTATAGGAGTTTGAATGATTAGTTATTACTACGTAATAGTTATGTACAAGATGACCAGTTATATCAAATGTTCAGTAAAAGTCTAAAATACAAATATGGTGTGTGAACATTAGTTATGGAGCATCACGAAGTAATCAGGAATTAAGTATATAAATGGTATGTCATATATTTTCATTCTCTTTTGTTCTTTTAGGATCTACTTTGTTTTACGTTGTCTTTCATGTCAAAAGATAATGAATATAGTATAAATGAGTTCTAATCTTAAAAGCTTGAGTTTAGATATCAATAAGGTTACGTTTGTTATTTTGCAGATTAACTCGGGAATGTGGTAGGAGTCACAGGGTTAGTATGTGTAGGAACTCGTTAACACTTCACTTCATATAATCGATCACGAAATTAGATCAAGAAAATGAGATGGGGAATTGAGTTGATTTTAGAGAGAGAAACTAGAGAGAGGTTAGAGAGAAAAGAGAAAAGATATTTCTTAGATATTTTGAACAACTAACTTTTCCAAGTGGAAAAGTTCCTTATATACCCCGACAATTAAAAGTGACGCGCGGGATATTTAACTAGGACCCGGGCTCGGGTTTTGCTTGGGATTAAACCCAAAACATATACAATATTAGATTATCTATCGAGCCCGATTCTCGATATTATCCTATTACAACATTAACTAATTAAAGACCGAAGCTCCATCGTAGAGTGATCGAACTTCCTTGTTCGACTCAATAAATTGAGGCTAACAATCTCCCCCGAAGTGAGGTCTTGAACACGGGAACGAGCTTCCTTTATTGACTCAATAAAATTGAGGCTAACAATCTCCCCCGAAGTGAGTTCATTGATGACACTCCTTCATGAGATCAGTGAGATTGCTTTTGTCGTTTAAGCTCGAGTGTTCTTGGTCTTTGTCTTCGTTGTAAGCTTGTTCCTTCATGCTTTGCGATCGGCTAAGCCATCTTGCGATCTTGTGTCTTTGACCAACATGCTCATACTATTGCATTATCTTGAAAGCTTTATTTCAGAGTTTGCGGAAGTCTTTGTCTTTAAATCTTGAGCTTTCTAGATAGTATGTCTTCGTAGATTGAGCATTTGAATGGGATTGAGGTTGCCGTTACCACCGTTTGACCTGCAGGTTTACGTTAGTGATAAACGAGAAAATTGATTTGAAAATCAATCGACGTGTCACTCGTTAAAGAGTTTTTGTAACACATCGAGAGTGTCATGTTTTTATCAAAATTCATCAACCGTCAATTCATTTACTGGACCAAATCGATATCCAGTTGTCACAAGTTTGATTCATATAGAATCTCGCAAGTCACCTACCAAGAGCTTGTTTGATGCTGGCTCAAGCAGGATTTCCATCTTCATTGTGAATACATTAGTATCACTCGGATGTTCTGGCAAATATCACAATGATATTGCGTAGGACTCTTGATAACAGCTTGTGAACCTGATGATGTTCAACAAGTGTTTGAAATGGAATGTGTCCTAACGAGATTTTGATTGATCTCTTGGCTCTAGACTCGATTAGTGCATTTTGGTTTTAGTACTCGGAGGCTGGAGCATATTGCCACCTATTCAATATCAACAATCTCGGAGTGAGATGTCAATAGATAACGTGTGTATCTCCGTGACAAATGAGACAAGTTTCTGTTGAGAGAAACCCGAATGGCTGGGAAGGGTTGTGCATTGCATCACTGGTCCATGATGTCGTTTTCAATGTCAGCAATCAACTTGTGATTCTGACTGCTTATGAATGGACCCGGTTTCTGCCATTAAGTTGTGTCGCGAGGGCTTCTTTGTTTTGACCCTTTATCAATACATTTCTTTTTCTAATGCTTCATCGCCTTCAATGGCTTACCACAGACGTCATTACTTAACACCATGTTGTGATTGTTCCAGTGTTACTATCTTAGTCGGCATTATTCCCATATACATTATCTCCAATCATACGAATGACTGCTATTTCTAACTTTTGGATTATCCTTGGTAGATCCTCCGGTTCTGGGTTGGTTTCATAGGATTGATTACCTAAAAATAACCACCTTATACTTCAGTTTCGTCGTGAAAATTAAGAGTTGTTGGGTATTAGATCGAACCCATATAACCTTTCTTTCTGTTCAGCACATTGAGTCGAATAGCTCATATTTTAAATACATTTTCTTCCCCTTATTTAATATAAACACTTAGTTTTTGAAAATTCCTTGTGAATAAAATTATGTCTTGAAAAATCTGTTGGGAGATAATATTATTAGCATGAATGGTTGGAACATTTTTGATAATGTTTGATACATAAGAATTGTCGTTGTTGATGTATCCAAGAACATTAAAACTTTGTTTTTCGAAAAAAAACTCCCCCTCAAAAATAGGACCAATTGAGAAATTGTTGTCTTTTGAAAACATTGTGAGGGTTGGAGTGTTGAACACACAATTTTGAAAGATTATGAATTGTCATCGAGAATTTCTTGAAAAATTGTGTTCAACTTTTAAAAAAAACAGATGTTAGAGGATTCTCTTCTAACGGAAAGGGTAGCGCACTGGAAATGTACACTATCTTTTTCTTGAGCTAAAAAACATTGAATGTCTTGTACGAACAAGCTCAAGGACGAGAAACGGTTAATTTTCTCGTTGGGAGGGATAAGTTATAACCTTCATTTATTTGAAGTCCGGGTTATGTACTGACGTTTGCAATAAGCATCTAGAAATTAGAAATGAAGGTTTGAATCTATTTGCACTCTCGCTCGAACTTCATTTAACACCCGTGTCATTGTTAATCGACATTTCTAAGCACGTAT
Source organism: Tanacetum coccineum (assembly GCA_026074375.1). Lineage (NCBI taxonomy): Eukaryota > Viridiplantae > Streptophyta > Magnoliopsida > Asterales > Asteraceae > Tanacetum > Tanacetum coccineum. The sequence goes on along the minus strand of BQNB010053295.1, from coordinate 29,545 downwards.
ATGTTATTCGATTCCAAGAGACATGTCGAGAGAATTCTTTTGGGAAATTTTCCTGATTTTCTGATTTTGGTATTTATATATATATATACTGTTGTCTCAGCATTCGCTATGTGAAGGTAGATTCAGTTATTCCAGTCTTGTCTTGATGTAGCTGTCTGTGTTTGCATTTTTCAAGGAAAACTTTTGGAACCCGCTTTGAACTTGACTGTTCTTTGCTGTGGTCTGAATTCACGAGTTCTGAACACGATTATGATCAGAAGACAATTTGATGAAGAACGAGGCAATGAACTGATGTGAACAGGACATCATTATTAACATTGAGGAACGGGGCATGAAGTGTTAATTTCAGCAGACGTCATTTGTCGTTGTGGTGCGAGGTCTGAACTGTTGTGATCAGACATCTTTGTGCTGAGTAAAGGTTTTTATTGGTTTCGATCTTATACCCAAAACATCTTAATTTCACGGTTTTACGAAATCTGAAGTCATAAGGTGGTTACGGTTAGGAATCAATCCTATGATCCTAACCAGACCGGAGGATCTTACCCAAGGATAATCCAAAGTTAGAAATAACAGTCTTTAGGTATTGATTGGAGATGAATGTATATGGAATAATGCGACTAAGTTTGAGTTAACAATGGAACAATCACAACATGGTGTTGTAATGACTGTTCTTGGTAAGCATTGAGAAGTGTTTCTAAGTTTATATATGTGGTGAGATAACTGAAACTTGAGGTTCTGACACTATCACAAAAGAGTGTGCAAAGCTTGTATGTATATTATACTCTGTCTTTGAGAAGTGAGTGGTTGATTTACAGTGCATTTAATTTGTTCATGGAATTTTCTTTGAAAAAATCTTTGCTTGCATCTGTAGTTCTGTATCTCTGTTCCTTTTAATACAGGAACCCGAAGATGGGAAGTAAACATTTCGTTCCCTTTTTATCGTGATTTGAATGTGAAATATTTGTTGATCTTAAGTGGAAATGATGTGATTGATGTTTGTTTGAATACAATAGACGTTCACGGGATTTTACAAGTCTATTATTAGTACCGATAAAAATTTTAACGAGGATTTTACAAAATTAATAGGGGAAAACCGTGAATGATTTGATTTTTTTTTTTTTTTTTTTTTTTTTTTTTTTTTTTTTTTAGTTTATCAGCGGCCAATGATTTTATTGTTAAAAACAGATAATTTTCTGGCTAGGGTTACATCAGATTGTTTAAATAGGCTCACCAAACTGAAACGGGCCTAAAAATACAGATGGGCCGTGAGCTAGAACAAAAACAAGTCTAACACAAATTCCAAAAAAAATGAAAAATGTCAATAACTCATAGTAAACGAGGGTTTTGGGCCTCGAAAAATCCGTAACCAGCTAAAGGGTGGTTACAGCGTAATCCGTCTCGTTTTTCTCTTCGATTTGAGAGGTCACGGGCCTGAAACGGACTTACGGATCAAAAGTTATGGCTGTTTTACTGAAACCCTTTTCCGCCACCTAAAAATTCTTAGCAAACCGCTGCCAATTAGTAACTCGCCGTTTGGTAACTCGCCGTTTAGCAACTCGCTGTTTAGCAACTCGCCGTTTAGCAACTCGCCGTTTAGCAACTCGCCGTTTAGCAACTCGCCGTTTAGCAACTCGCCGTTTAGCAACTCGCCGTTTAGCAACTCGCCACTGTGGTCAACAAACCGCTGTTGACTATTTCCTTAAATCGTGGATCTTGCTCCCGTTTAAGGCTAGTCAAAAACCTGCCGTGAAGAACAAATAATTAAATAAGACAACCCCTCCACGTGAAACACCATGGTCGAATTTTGACAAAATACTTTAAATTTAATGCTTTTCTATCACGAATCAAAGCTCTAACATGCAATACTAAGGAGATATACCAAGATTAAACATCTATAACATGTATTTCTTCTATGGATCGTATAAAAGTAGCAACTCTCACGAAGAACACTTAAGAAATTCGACGCTTTTTTTGCTAGGATTCAAGCTTGAGGCTTTGTTTCTCTGTAGGAGTAACAATGTATCATCCTTAGCTTATATCACACGAAAAACACCACGATTAACCAGCCAATCAAGCCCAAAAATGAATTTTGAGCCGTGGGGTATTTAGGACCAAAATGAGCTCGAATTTGATGCTTTTAACCACAAGAATCAACCACGAATCCACACGTAGCTCTGATGCCAATTGTAGGATCCCGTTAACACTTCACTTCATACAATCGATCACGAAATTAGAACTAGAAAGGGAGAAAAGAGAGTTGTTTTAGAAGAGATAAGAAGAGAGAGGTTAGAGAGAAAAGAAAAGATATTATTTAGATATCTTGAACAACTTACTATTTCTAAATAAGAAAATGCTTATATACCCGCGTAGTTAACGGTCACGAGCGGGAATATTTAACTAGGATCGGGCTGGGTTTTGCTTGGATTAAACCTGAAACATATAATTATTAGATTCACTATCGTGCACGTTTCCCGATTTATTGCCTATTACAACGTTAATCTAATTAGAGACCGGAAGCTCTCGTAAGAGTGAACGAGCTTCCTTGTTCGACTAATAAATTAAGGCTAACAGAACCAAACGGACCGGCTCCATACCGAGCATAATTGGTGCAACTGACTCTTCGAATTCAATTCCTACTTTTGAGAATATACCTTAGCGACAAGATGAGATTTATTGCGAATAAACAGTATTTTCCTCATCACGTTTGTTTTTCAGAGCCACTTTAAGTATGGCATTTTTGCAAAGGGTCTGTCGGACTAATTCCTATACATTAAATCGATCAAACTGATGAAGTTCTTCATGCATTGATTCAATCCATGCAGGATCGCATGGCTTCTTTGATGTCTCTGGTTCGGTTCGACTCACGGTGGGTGCGAAGTAACATCTCAACATCTGTTTCTAGCTGACGTCGTTGTCTAAGTGATTGAGAAGGATTCCAATGAACTTGTTCTATTGATGATTCTTTTGTTCACGTTGTTTGGAACAAGGATGGTGTTGATAAGAAAGTATGCATGTATGACGAATCACATGACGAGGGACGATTTCTCCCTCGTTCTTTGTACCGGTGTACTAAATATGTTGATTAAATTCATCGTCGTCAAATTGTGCATTTTCTGTATTGGTTTTGCTTGAATAATGTTCTCTCGTACAGTGACAGTTGGTATGAGTTGGAGTTTGATGTGTTGTATTGAATGTTAATGGAGGTGGATCTTCAACATCGGTTCGTGGTTGGACGTGTGAGTTGTGTTTTGGCTGTTATCGTTTATCGGGATTATCAGCAGCATTTACAACGAAAGACTTTGACACAACAGGAGAAGTTCCATTGAGTAATTCACTGATCATCAGACTATATAGCAATTCCAGCTCATTTGACGTTGTTTCTGTCTCAGCAACTTGAGAAACATTTTCTTGACTTTGTAGACCGGGACTTAAACTGTCTTGTTCAAGTATCGTTGTCGAACATTGTGCACCGGGGTCAGAACCGACGTGATCTAACGCCATTGGAGGCAATTCGTCAAAGTTAACATGAATTGTTTCAACTATTATTCTTGTTCTCTTGTTAAATACCCTGTTAATCTTTGACTGAGTAGAATACCAACAAAAATACATGCATCGCTTTTTCTCATTTTTATCAGTTTTTCACCATCTTGACGAAATAGCAAAGAGAACAAGATGTAGAAAGAAACTTAACTGACGGTTTTCGGCATTGATGATATGGTAGGTGTTTTCTCATGTCGAGAAATATACAAGTGAACGGATTTTGGAGTAAAACATGTTGTTGCAATTGCTTCATCCCGGAAGAACAAGGAAACTTTAGCGGCGCTTAGCATTGTTCGAGCTGCCTCAACAGAGTGTGGTTCGTCTTTCGGACAACTCCGTTTGTTAAGGTGTTCGTGCAGTTGACGTTCGTGTCTTATTCCCTCTCTTTTACAAAGTATGCATGAGCGTTTTATTAGAAATTCCATGCACTTTGTAGTTTGTTTTTTTTTTTTTTTTTTTTTTTTTTTTTTTTTTTTTTTTTTTGTTAAAACAGTTGTAATTGGAGCATGAAGTCCTCTTTGGACAAGTGTGGGAAATCAATAGAAAACTCCAGGTGTTTCATATTTGAACCTCAAGAAGTGTGTCCAAGTATATCGGGAGTAGTCATCAACAATTACGAGAACATATTTCTTTCCATTAATGCTTTATACCCGCATTGGACCACATAAGTCCATGTGTAGAAGTTGTAACCGTCTTTTTGAGCTCGGGGTAGTTTAGGTGTGAAAAGACTTTCTTTTTGATTTCCTAATCACAAGAAGAATTAGATGAATCTTTGACGAATTTTAATTTTGGAAGCCCATTCACAATATTATACTTCGAAAGCAAGTTGCTGGTGTCGAAGTTTAGATGAGATAGATGACGATGCCATAACCATGCTTGAGACGATGTTGCTTTAGCCATTAAGCAAATTGGATTGGGAGTTGTTGAGTCTTGCAGAGTAATGGAATATAAATATGTGCCACGAGAACCTGTGAGAAGATCATTTCCCTTCAAATCCGGATTTAAAATGTAGACTCCGAAAGCAACTTCCAATTCCGCATACAGATTAAACCAACGGGAATAAATTATGATTAAGCCCTTCGACGTAATAAACCCGTTTGATAATAGTAGTTCTTGAACCAGATCTCCAAACGCAAGAATTGTGCAATTTGATCTTTTTCCAAATTCTCGTTCCCAGAAATTTATCCACAAAAATTTGTTTAGAAGTTTGAGATTTTCGGTCATGTGCGCTTGGCACCCAGAGTCGACCGATGAATTAGATTTATCTCGACGAGCCTGCCAAAAGAATAGTACGACAAATAGAGTATTGGACATGTGGAAACACCTAGGAGTCTTATGTTAAAAAAATTAGAGTTCTTGATGCATTTCCATAAATAGCATACTAACGTTTGGGTTAACATTTCTTGTTTGAGACTTAGGTTTCCAATTGTATCCGGGTGGTGTATACTTAGGATACCACCAACTGCATGTCTTACTAAGTTGCTCATAGAACTTCCTAGTTATGTTTCTAGATTTCTTGACAGTGAAGTCTGTTGCAATGTTTGTTACTAGATGTAGGCAACAGATTAGTTCACATTATTCTTGGGTTCTCTAGTACTAATAGGCACAATAATTGGTTGTTTAGTTCAAGAATTCACGCCATTAATATAATTTAGAACACACAAATCATGATTTTCATTCAACACACATTTGCCACAAGTCACACAACAAAATTAACATTCGAGGTCTTAGAATTCAAATTGTCATTACAAGCAGTTACAGACGTTTTATTTTTAGAAAACTTAAAATTCTTACGGTGGTCTTCTACTTCCTGCTTCTTCCCTTGACTATTGTTTAGGACATGACACTATCTTCCAGTGGAATTGATCTTAAGTTGTGTCTTGCTTACTAGTAGTAGGAATTACTCCTGTAGAAAAGGACGTGTTTGTTAGTTTTCTTATATCTTGAGGCAACCGAGGTGTACTAGTTTGATTAGGCTTTGTGTGCACTTTATACATTCCTAGTGCAATCACATTTGTGTTCTTAAAAATTGGCAACACATTCTGAGGCAAAATCTATGAGTGACTCGTTTTGAAAAATCATGGGACACATTTTGTGTGTACACTGACTTTTGACTTGATAAAATCTGTCTTTGCGGAGATCTAAAAATAATAGTTGGTTTACTAAATTGGATTGTCTTGACTTTTATAAAGACATTCGTTGTCGTATAAACCAATGATTTTTCAAACTTAGTTTCCAATATTTTTCTTTATCTTTTCTATGAGTTTCTTCAACTCACTTATTGCAATTCCTTTGTCTTGTAATTGAGCTTTCAACTATTGAATTTCAAAATATTGTTCACATTCTTTCAGAAATACGTTTGACTGATTTTCTTTGAAGATTTATCATTTTTTTATCTTTTCTTTGCATGTTGTAAATCAAGTTTCAAGGGTTAAATCGAATGTTTCTGAAGTGCTTCAAAACTCTTTGACATTGTCGACTTTTTGTAAGCTCTTTTTCAAGATGTTCACATTTTGTTCCAAAAGTTTCAAGTAATCACATTGCAAATTAGTAACATTAGCCAGATCAGTGTACACACCAAGTATTGCATTCATGCGATCAGCATAGTAATATTCCCTTGAAAGTTGGTCGATTTCATTCAAAAACTGTGTTTGTTGAGTTTCCAGTTGATATTTGAGTAGTGTTAGTCATGTTCAAGAGAATTAAGTATCTCATATCAGAACCATTTCCTCGTTCAAACATATAAAGCCGAAATTTTTCCTAAGGTCCGCATTTGATTCTTCTAATTTGGGGGCAAAAATTTCCTTCGATTGTGTTTTGAATGAAAAGATCTATGTTACCAAAATATGTTCTTTTAGCGATTGTTTGTTTGCAACGTTCCACTCCATCAAAAATCGTGTCAACACTCTTTTTAATCTTGAAATGTTCTTAGAGCTTTTACACTTTGATCCGAAGGAATGGATTCAAAATATTATTTCCATTCGTTATTCTAACAATGTGGTATTATTTACGAAAAGACTCTTTGGAAAAATTCATTTTTAGAGATGTATGACTCATATTTGACGTTCTTAGGAAAATAGTGTTGTTTCAGCGACTTTTCCGTTGTGGAAAAGAACACAATCATAAAGTTATTAAACTTGTCATAATTAACCGTCTGATTAAATCGCTTATATTTTGAGAACTTTCTTTGTCAAGAGAATCGTTTCGTCAGATTAGGGGCTGAACATTAAGCAAGATTATCATTATAGCAGCCTATTTCATACAGACGAGGATTCGATTCATTGAGCTGTCTTGAGTGAAACTCAGGTTTTGCAACAACACGTTTTTATATTACGATTAAGCATATTCATTGTGACCGGTTTTATATACAATATCATCCAAAACCTTGACTTTGTTTTCTAAAGCAATGACTTTATCAAGTTCTTTGTCTTCGCGGGTTTTGTAAAACTTAATCTAAGCCTCTTTTTCTTGTGACATTATGGAGATGGTTTCTTGATGTGCACAAAGCTTCTTTTTCATATCCGAAATCGTTTGATTTAAATCATTTATTTTTCGAGTATATTCATTAGATGACTTTTCAAAATCGATTTTGTATGACATTAAATCCCCTTTAGCTTTTGCACAATCAATTTCCACCTTTGACGCATAATTCACATCATTATACTTATCAAGTTCCGCTTGGAACTTCTTAAGGTCTTCAAACATCAACTGATTGGTCTTAGACAGTTCATTGTTTGTTTCTTTGAAATGGTTAATTGATGATTCTAAACTTTTATTTTTATTTTTGAAATCCTCAATTTCACCTTTCAATTTATCAACTAAAGTCTTGTTTAATGATTCCAAAAATTTATTTTGGTTTTTGCTGTCATTAATTTCACATTTTAGTTTCTGAATTAAAGAAGCAAGCAAATCACGTTCTTGATCAAGATCATCAGTATCATCCTGGTCATCCTGATCTCTATCATAACATATATCCAATGAATCAATAGTGATATTGGTGTCACCTTGTTCCGCCAGATATATGTCATTACTAGATTCAGGTTGCTCAGGATGTTCATTTTCCATGGCAAACACATTATAGTTGTCATTATTGTTTTGTACCTTATGCATTGGCTCATCATCAAAGATTGGTCCAGAATTGTCAACTAGATCTGGAGTAACCTCTTGAATATGTGCCATGTACATATAATGTGCTTCCAATTCCTGATCTTCAGACTCATCATCAGTATCATCCTTCCAATCAGCTTGTTCTGCATTCAACTGAACCCTAGCTTCCTCTTGTTTACATAATAACATCTTTTCCTTGTGATAAGCTGCATCCTTTACTCGTTTTGGTTTCTAACATTCCCTTGATACATGCCCATATTCCTTGCAGTTATAACACTGAATCCCAGACTTCTGCACAACCGGAGTACCTACATTTTCCCTAGCCCCAACAACATTAACTACCCTCTGATTATCATACCCAGTTCCTCTGTTGATTCTTGGAGAATTATCTTGATTAGCTCTACTGGTGTTTGATGAAGTTTGAAGGTTGTTGTTGGTAGGTTTGTAGATTTTCTTGAACGAGAGAGAAATTAAAGCCATGAGTTTGTCAATCTCCTTTTCCTTTGACATTTCCTCATCTTCAGTAACCGTAGCAGGTTCTGGATCATAAGTAGGAGCAGAAGAGGTAACAATTGCTTTTCCTCTGTTTCTGGTAGATTGTTGTGATCTGGTGGAGGAATATTGAGTGTTATTGAGTTATGATGGTTTTTTGAGGATGGTAAACTTGGTTGTTGTTGACCAAAGTGGCAAGTGGATTAGCAGTAGTGCTAGTCTTTACTCTTATCTCATTGACTTCATTCTAGGTGTTGCTTGAGAATGTTCATAAGTTTGAGATAGGATACAGTCTTCAGCTCATGACTCTTCTTAACAAGTGTACACAAACCTTTTCCATTCTTTTAGTTAGTTTAATTAAGAAACTGGACAATCACTTTCATAATATAAACAATACCACATATAATCTTACAATCTTAAACCTCAACTTTTCTAACCTTTATAATTATTTTTTTATTTAAACATTTGCTGCCGCTCAGTGGTATTATTAAATTCATCACATACCTTAATGATTTGGATGCCCCCCATATGGATGTCTTTGTTACATATTGGTTGAGTGATGGATTGATTTTTTGTTATGAGACGATGTCGTTAACTGATAGATAACTGCAAGTGGTTACCAGATTTGAGAGAGTTTATTCTGTGCTCTTACTTGCTTGTGACTAACGTGGTACTACTATCTAGTAACTCCTCCCCCAGTAGTGAGTTTATTGTGGACGTTGTTTGAGTTGAGTTGTAATTGTAAATTTGAGTGTTGGGGTGGGTTTGTAGGTAGTTAGGGGTGTGGGTGGCTCTTTTGTCTATTCGGTTCTGGTTGGTATGTCATATTGTTGGTTGTTGTAGTTTATTGAGTGAGTTAATAGGTTAAGTGAGTAGGTTGTATGTGTTGTGTGTAATCGAGTTATGGAGTAATGAGTACAGTAAAGTTTGAAAGGTTGATCATGTAATAGTGTGAAGTAGCGTGAGTTTTTGTTTATTGTTTTTAAGGGTTGTTGAGTAGTTTACGTGTTAGTTAATTTATAAGTTTTGTTGTAAGTGTTGTTATTTCTATAATGTAGTGGTTGGGGTTCGTTTGATGTAGGGAGTTAATATTGTTGTGTTTTTTTGTGTATATTACGCCTGTGGCTGTGGAGTGCTTGGTGTGATGTTGATTGTGGTGGTTTATATCATTGGCTCGGTGTGCTAATGATCACCAAGTTACACACGTGTTGTTTTTTGTGTATATTTTTCCAAAACTCCCTATTATAAATTGGTTTTCTTTGTTTTTTTCATTATCAAAGTTCTTGTACATTGATCTGGATTTCACCTTGTTGTTTCTTCATCCTTTCTATGGCTTTCCCCTTTCATTTTCCACATTTCGCATTGCATTCATTCTCGGACACATTGAGCTTCACAAGATAGCATTCAACCTGTTTTTGTTTGTTTTTTTGTTTTGAAAAACAATGCATCAACGAATCAAACTGTTTTTTTTTGTGTTTTTCATGCCATAGATATACGTAATCTAATTCCCTTCATGAGATATATTTTGAGGATATGACTCTTGGGGTGAAATGGCTTCAGCTTTCGACATTCGGATTGATCGCGTAAACTGTCTTGTGAGGAAACATTATTTATTAGTTCTCCATTTTTACACTTTTCTGTAGTTGTTTGTTTGCAGAAACTACCTTCAGCAACTGGAACTGTCTTCTCAGCACGTTGGATACATGTATATGAGTGGATTTTGAGACAATAGTGGAGCTTCGTTTCCCTACTGTTAGGTTTGGTTTGTTTCAATATTTGTGTCAAGTATCTCTTGTTTATGGTTTTCACACCAGAACGTAATATACCCCGGGTGCTATGGGTGTTGCTAACATTGCGGTTGGACGATCTTTGTACCCAACGTCTTCCATGATATAGCATTATGAAGAGCATTCGATGACGCATGATTGAGTTTGCATATTGATAACTTTGGAATTTGCACCCATTTTGATGATGTTGGGAATGGAATCGGATCTTAAGTGTTATGCAGTGTTGTTGTTTGATTGTATTGTTGGGTAAGAGGAGAATGCAATTAAACCTTACGGGATTTTTACAACTCTATGATTTATTTTTAAAAACCCGGAAGAGAAGGAAATAAAAAAAAAAAAGTTGAATTTGTCGGGGGGATCGTGGGATTTTACAAAATCAATAGAAGGAAAAACCGATTGAAATTAAAATTGACATATTTCGCCTCTTCTCTGCTGTGGGATTGCATTGTGTTTCGCTTGTTTGGTTTAGGAAAATAGTTGATTGAAAAATAAAAGTTGTGCAGCGCTTCGCCTTGAAAAATGGAAAGTTGCATGGTTTTCGCTTATCCCTTTATTAGACTGTTAAACATTATTTTCGTTCTGGGGTAAGTAACGTCATATTTGTCTATGCTATGTCCATAACATATTTTCGCTTTGGGAATTAACTTTTCTTATTTCGGCTTGGCAATTAACATGTTTCGCTTTCTCTCCGGCTGGTTTAAAAATATTTCGCTTTTCGTCTTGTAACCGGCATGGTTTTCACTTGACATTTAAACTACATAGTCCGCTTGATCAATAACGTACAATTCGCTTGACCATTGTGTTACATATTACGCTTTTGCAGTCACTTTCGAGCGGTGTGTATGGACCACTTTCACTAACAAACAAGTTGTCCATTGTGTTGTGAAGCAAAAAATTAGGAGATCTATGTTTCTTGTTTTAGAACCGGTTTTTTGGGACCACAACTATGATAAGAAACAAAACACAAAATAAGCTCCGAAATAAGCCTTATGTAATTAGCTTCAAAATTAAGCAAGCAAATAAGCTTGAGATTAAGCTCGAAATAAGCTCAAAATAAGCTCGAAATTTAGCAAATGGAAAAGCGAAGCAACAAGATTAGTACCACTAGATGATTTAGACCAAGTGTTGCAAGGATTAAACAAAAGAACCAATAAGCCCCCAAAAAATTTTGATTCGTGAGCTTATTATCCAAAATAAGCCACGAAAATTTTCTTTTGAGCTTAATAAACAAGAAAATAAGCCGAAACTTATAAGCTTTATGAAGGAAAGAGTAAGATCAATAAACCAAAAGCCAAAAACCCTTTTTTCCGTGGGTTTTTGAAACAAAATAAGCCACGAATTTGGCTTATTGAACCACAACACAAACACTAAACACCCCTTGGCGAGTGATACCACATGTTAGTCTTAATAATAATCCACACACAACAATAAGCAAACCCTAATAAGCTCTTGATGAGCCGGTCAATAGGAAAGAAAAAGAGAGAGAAGAAAAGAACTTGGAAAGTTAGATTAAGAGAGAGAATTGGTGGATTACAAGTGAACAAATGCAACCAACACCCTCTCCATGTGCGGAGAGGGTTTCTTTTATACCCCTAGCCATCTAGTTGGCGTGTGGGCTTTTCTACTTGGGCCGGGCTTGGCTAAACTTGGGCTTTGAGCCCGAAACACGGACAATATTAGATTACAAGCCAAGCCCGTTGAACCCGACTAGCCTATTACTTTACAAGACCCAATTTGACTTTATAAGACCGATGACATTCTTGTTTGACTTAATATAATTAAGGCTAACAAAACACAAAACAAATAGTTATATATAATCTAAGGTATCCATAACCGGCTACTGTCCATCCGTAGTCCAAGTCTTTAAGTGCGAAAATCTAATGATATCATCATAATGGGTTAGCTAATAATGAGATCTTGCGGAGCGTGCTAACCCATTCTTTATTAGGTGGCTTATAGTTGCACCACATTTTTACTTAGTTGGTTTTATAACATGTAACCAACATCAGGAGTTAGATCACTAGGTGGCTTATAGTTGCACCACCTTTTCTTTTTTTCTTTTTTTATAATACTCCTGTATATTACATATCACATATCCTCCCACTTGAGATAAACAATATAGAAAGTGATAATACGGGGGGTTTTCCATGATCATAATAATATGTCTTCAATGAAAGTGCTAATCTTCGAACCATTTTCCTAAATCATGGACTTAGGTAGCCAGAAATTTCAACACAAGGATAAATATAGACTACAGGGTTGGCTAAGGCGAAATGGTGTAATGAAACATAGGTGAAGACATAGATTGGCTAAACAAAGGTGATCTAAGGGTATCTTGCACTAATGATGAGTGCAACAAAAGGGTTTTAACACGGGAGGTCGACAAGTCAGTGTAACAAGTTGATAAACATACACATACATGCTTATTTGGGTGAATTCCTAAATGTTGCCTTCTCGAACCATCTATTCCTGCTAATCAATTAGGTCTCGAAATGATGTACATGACAAGTTCTAAAGTCTACAATACTACCGACACACTTAATATTTTAGTGGATTTTTGTATAATGAGATGAAAACGGAACATTAGGCTTAAACCTCACCAAGTAATAAGTTTGGAATCAATCATGTAAATGAGTTTGTAAACCTCGAGATTTGTAAATGAGTTTGGAATCAATCATGTAAACAAGTTTGTAAACGACTTATGAAAACGAGTATGTAAACGAATTTGTAAGTACGCTATGGAAACAAGTATGTAATCGAGTTTGTGAATACGCATGTATTCTCCCCCAAAAGAGTTAAAAAGAAGTAAAATATGGGCCATGAAACTCACCTTTAGTATTGGAATTGTTATAGAATAAATCAACAATGAATGACGTCACAAATAACCAGAATGCAACCTAATATATTTATAGGTCGGATAAGAATAATGTAATCGGAATAAATTGATACGATGTATTTTATATCGTTATATCACCACCTAATAGTTTTGTTTAACTTTAATAAATCAAAATAGTGTTTACGTTAAGTTTACCATTTAATTTTCAAGTATGTACCTTTGTAATGTTTTCTAATAGCCGGAAAATTAATAATAGCCTACTACGCTTGGTTTACTATTTTTATTATATTTACAACGACAATATATTTGTAGTCCGATTAATTTATAAAATAATATTTATAAAATTTAAAACGCGTATAAATATTATATAAGTGTTACTATAATATTTCTTAAGGTTTTTATAGTAAAAAAGGACCGAAAATGTTTGAAAATATAATTTTACTATTCATGTCAGAAAAGATAGTGGAGAAATTTTTTTATACCAATGTCCGAAAAATAGTCCAACTTTGTTTAAGTTTTACTCATCCGTTATACACATTTAGGCCTCAAAACTCGCATTTTTGTAGCGAAACATCATTCTAAACAAGTTTCTAGTTTTATACTTAAGCCGATCCGGACCCGAAAATAGTTAAAAACACGAAGTAAAATTCTGCCAGCTTTTGCCGAAAAACTGTTTTTGTCGGTATTGTTTCAAATCTAGTTTTGGCCATAACTTCTTTGTTTTACATCCGTTTTTCGAGTTCTTTATATGCACGGAATTGTGTTAAGATGTACTAACATATTTTTAAGGTTTTGACTCGACAAAAGGTCTGCAACCTACTGTTATAAACCTGTTGTCCCTAAGGGGCATTTTGTGCACTTTTTATCTATCATTTCTACTCTATTTTTATACCACAAAACCACTAACCTATATATTTCAATAACTTTCACAAACAACAATCATCCACTAACCTAATCCTATCTAACTCTTCATAATATCATGAAATAATTATAAGATCCTTTAAGCTAGTTTATGAATTATAAACCTAACCATATGTCTGAAAATCATAAGTAAGTGGTGTTCTTGATTTCTTTGTAATTATTTGTAAAAATATATTAGCTGGTGATATAACTTTATAATCAAGATGTTTATGTGTAAAAATACATAATGTAAGTATAGAAACATTAATAAACAATAATCAATTTGGATAGGAACCTGTTTAGACTAGCCAGCTTTCCATTTAGGCTTTGAGCTTCTTTCAGCGTTTGGGGTGATTTTAGTTTCATCACTGCTTCCACCTTTTCTGGGCATGCTTTGATTCCTTGCATGCTGACTACGTGACCTAGGAACGCTTTTTCCGCTCCAAATGTGCATTTTTTAGGATTGAGTTTCATGTTTATCCTTCTCAGATTATGGAATGTTTCTTCGATATCTCTGAGTATTTCGCCATATGTATTTGGTGGTATCCCTTGTAAGCGTCCAAGAAACATTTGAAAGGGTACCCACAGAGAGATTTAACCTTCCTGTCGATTTTCGAAAGGGGGTAACAGTCCTTTGGGTATGACTTATTTAAATCTGTGAAGTCTACGCACATCCTCCAGCTGTCATCGTGCTTCTTTACCATGACTGGGATTGAGAGCCAGTCATGGTAATGTACCTCCCTCATGATTTCAGCTTCCACAAGCTTGGAGACTTCCTCTTGGATCGCTTTGTTCCTATCCGGTGCCTGCCTCCTTCTTTTTTGTATTATGGGTGGGCATCCCTCGCGGACATTCAACCGGTGTTCCGCTATGGACCGGGGAACGCCGGTCATGTCTGCCGGTTTCCAGGCGAATATATCCAAGTTTTCTTTTAGCAAATTGCAAAGTTCCATTCTTCCTTTTTCGGATAGGCTTCCGCCTATCGTAATGGTTTGTTCTGGATACTCTGGGTGAATTGCTATTTTAATTCCTTCTGCGGCCGTTGGTTCTCTGGGCGAAGAGGTATTCTGTGCTTCTGTCACCATCCTGCACTCCGCTTGTATTATGGTAGTGTTGCGGATCGACGTTATTCCTCCTTCCATCGGGAATTTTAGCATTCCATGAGCGGTAGATGGGACCGCTTGGATTTTCCTGAGGCCCGAGCGGCCGATGATGGCGTTGTATGGTGACGGAGACCTAACAACCATGAAGTTCATCAGGGCGCTCGTTGAGTGTTCCTTGTCTCCCAAAGTCACCATTAGCGATATTTGTCTCAGCGGCCAGGATATTTCACCACTGGATCCTAGGAGGGGAGTTGTTGCCGGAATCATCTGGTTTTTATTTTTGGATGGAGTCTATTGAAACAATGCTCATATAGTACCTTCGAGGCTGATCCTCTGTCTACATACATGCGATGGATGAGATGACCCTCTACTTCCGCTTCAATCATAATTGGAGTTTCTTGTCCGCTGTCATCTCCTAGAGTTGAGAAAGAAATTTCCTGGTCTGTGGAGAAGCTCTGGGTGGTCTTTTGCCTTGTTATCCGTTGCCAGGGCTGGACCATGAAAATTGCCGTAGCTTTTTCTTTGTTAGGGGCTTCCCTTTTTTTGCAGCTTTTGCCTGCTCTCCTCGCTTTCTACCATGTTTTATTTCTATAACCAGGTGTGATAGCTGTCCTAACTTGACCACTTCTTCTATTTGCTTCCTCAGATGGATGCACTCATCTGTGTTGTGAACTTTATCCCCGTGGAACTCGCATAACTTGTTCTTGTTATGGTTTTCTGCAGGCCCAGTCATGGGTGGCGGTGCCTTGAACTTTACTGTGTCCATTGACAGGATCTCTTTTGGTGTCTTTGTGAGGGGTATGAAGCGATCTTGCCACCTGCTCGACTTGTGTTAGCTTTTAAAGTCAAGCCTTTTGTCGAAGTTTGGTCTGTGACCACTCTCATGGTGATTCCATGCTGGAGGCGCTTTTTTCTTAGATTGGTTTGCGGCGGCTACTTCTCCTCTTAGAAAAGTTGTTGTTACGCTCATCATTTCGTCTTCGGACTTTGGTATGTTGTCGTTTATCTTTTTGAATTTGGTCCGGTTTGGTGTTTCCATGCATGAATTCTTGATATCTCTCTTGCACTTCGGGTGCTCTGCCTGTCATGCATGCTTTCACGCATTGAATCTTTTCTTGTTAAGCTTTCGTTGACTCTCCCTTTATCTGCTTGATATGGTGTATTTCACACGGGGTCAGTTTTGTACTTCTTTTGCTGCGTAGTAGTTCACTAGGAACACTTTCCCACAACATTCATAGTTGTCATATCTGGATTCTGGTGGGGTTCATCGACCAAACCCTTGGTGGAGCCGGATGGAGCGTTGGAGTTAAACATGTGGCACAAGGTGGGACAAGGGCACACCGCTCTATTTTCCGCCGTTGGAAATCGTTTAGGTGATCTTTTGGATCTCCGGATACCTAGTTCGTTTTCTCATTTTGACCGGCTGCGGTTCTCTTGGGGACTTCAATAAAATTATGGATCTTGCCGTAAATGGGTCGGTTTCTTCACACAACCATGGTTGGAAGAGGTCGTCGTCATCGTTTGACCCTCGCTTTTTGGACTTCCAATGTCCGCCCTGATCGTGATCGTTTTTTAAGTAATATAGCTCTTCGGTTTGGGTGTATGGCTTGCGGCTTGCGCTCAGCAATGTTCCATTCTTCTTTAATTTCTTGCTGACGCTTGCTGGAACATGTAACATAGCTTCGAATGAGCTCCCAAGCGTCTTTTCTTCTTTGGCTTGGGGTTTCCGCTGACCTGCTCATACTCCTTTTTCTACTCGCACGCCTGTGCCTCGGTGCATCCTCCGGTTCTAACCGCGAGTGTACGTCTCTTTTTCTTTCCCCCAACCGCGTGAAAACATTTTTGTCTCCCGGGCCTAGCCTAGTGAACACTTTAGCGTTCACTGGGCTTCTTCGGCGGGTTGGTTTGTCTCTTTCATGCCTTAGCCTGGAGAATACGCTTGCGGTCTACGAGGGACGTGTCCCTCTTGACGCAGTGACCGGGCTTTGTCTATACTTCTTGGGCCTCTTCATTCTGTCGCATGCCTCTGATTCTGAGAACTGTATCTTTCGACGCGAGCTTTCGCCGTAGGTCAGGCGCGTTTGTAGGCCCTGAAGTTTTTCTTGGTGAACTTTCTCTGCCATGATTGGCAGGATTTGATTGTAGTGTTTTTCACAAATTTCCTGAAGTTTATCCGCGGGGAGACACCCAGAATTATTGTCGGGTGTTTGCTTACTCCCTTTGCTGGCTGTGTTCCGGACTGCGGAATTGGCGGGAGTGTTGGCTGGATTTGCCGGTTGGCTCATTTTTTTTGAGATTTTTGGAACGCAGTTGTGTTTGGTCTCACGGATGGCGCCAACTTGTTAGTACAAGATTAATGTGGTATGGTTAACAGTGAGAGACGTGCTTACACTCGAGACTTGGTGTAGGAATTGTACTAAGTGAATGCAATTGAGAAGTTCCTGCTAAGAAAAATAACACTGTTAGCCTTACCGCGGGAGGGGGATCCCACGATTAAGCTCGGGTGTAAGAGTAAGAATTGGTTATTAGTAGTATGTGTGCAATAGTGGCGGAAGTCATACCGTTAGGAGTGTTTGGACGACTCCTTATATAGGCGAGTGTCGCTATCGGATGCATGGGTCACGAGGTGCGGTTCACCCTATTACCCAGTAGGTAATAGAGTTTTTGCCGTAAGGTCAACATCAGTGATGTTGTCGCCTTTTTGTAGGGTAGTTGCTTAGGTTATCGTTATCATCGTTTGTTATCCTTATTAAGGACGTTGACGTTCTTCCCCGATGTCCCATGCTCTGTCTCTTACTCTTTTTGGTTTGGTCACGGGTGACCATTTGTCGCGTAGCGGTACGCAATCGTGGGCTGTGAAGCTCGCTCTTCTTGCCGCTGTGTGTGGATTGTGGGCCTTGCGGAGCTGCGGGAGCGTACACCTTGCGGCCGTGCACCAGTTATGCTTCTTGTAGAGCGGTTACTGCTTGTCTGCTTTTGGGTCCTTTCATATGTTGGTCCTGGGCCTAATGTTGATTGCGTGGCCCGAGCTTGCGGCCCAGTTGACACTATACGTCATCAATTAATTATATGGAAACTCTGATATAAAGATACTTATCGATCAATCTATATATTCTAACCTCAATATCATTCCCTATAAATACTTGTCTCCGACACCAAAAGAAAAAAACGCGATTTTACTTGTCTTTTCTTATAATCATGGCAGAAGGTAACTAATCTTTCATTATATTCTTTGTAGTCTCGTTTATTAGTTTCTTGTGTATCTTTAGTGGTTTGTTTCGATGTTTTTATTGATTCATTAATTGATAGTCGTTTTCGTTAGTTTTTCAGCATACAACGGCGGTAGCACCACCAAAATGGTTAACCCTGTCTGATCAAGAGGTATGCACTTTTAGGTTTTGTTTGTTTTTCTAAAAAAACATCTTTTTATCTCTTTTGTTTTCGAAAGAGAAGAGGTTAGTAAAAAAAGTAAGTTTATTTTTTTTCAAACATAAGAGAGTAAAATGCACTTCTTTCTACTTCAATAATTCAGACACTTAAAACCTTTTATTTCCACTTCTTTCTACAATAATTAAGATTTCGTTTGTTTGTTTTTAAAAACACTTTTTCCCTCTTTTGTCTGCAAATCTCTGCAGGCGGGCAGAGGTTTTTGTTTGTTTTTTGCAGACATAAGTGCTAAGAAGCACTTCTCACCTCTTCAACATTTCAGACATAAACTTTCACTTCTTCCCACTTTTTCTCACTTCTTTAACACTCACCTCCCACCACCACCTTTAATATTTGTTTTTTACTAATTTTTTTACGTTTTTTACGTTTTTATCCGTTTTTATACGTTTTTATATCGAAATGATTCATTTTGTATGTTTTTTGTGCGTTTTCATACGTTTTTGAACGCTTTTCTCTGTTTTGTCCGTTTTCATAAGTTTTCTTACGTTTCATATGTTTATATCCGTTTTTCTTCGACTTTGTACGTTTTTGTTTCTTTTTCTACGGTTTTGTCCGTTTTTATCCGTTTTGTACGTTTTTGTATGTTTTTATACGTTTTCATATGTTTTCGTGCGTTCTACTATGTTTCCATACGTTTCGTCCGTTTTCGTACATTTTTTTATGTTTTCGTCCGTTTTGTCTGTACTCGTACGTTTTCTTACGTTTTTGTCTATTTTCATTCGTTTTCGTCCGTTTCCTTACCCTTTCGTATGTTTCTTACGTTTTCGTACGTTCTCTTACGTTTTTGTCCGTTTTCTTACGTTTTGTTTGTTTTCATACGTTTTCATTCATTTTCGTTTGTTTTCTTATGTTTTCGTCTGTTATTTACGGTTTCTTACGTTTTGATATGTTTTCGTCTATTTTCGTACGTTTTCTTACGATTTGTCCATTTTTTATGTTTTCGTCCGTTTTTTATGTTTTCGTATGCTTTTTTACGTTTTCATTCGTTTTTAGTCGTTTTTATACGTTTTTGGACGTTATTATATATTTACATCCTTATAAAAAACACACAAAAACGTAAAAAAATGCATGAAAACGTACACAAACGTATAAAAACGTATAAAAATGTAAAAGAAGTATGAAAATGTACAAAAACGTAAAAAAACTGACAAAACGTAAGAAAAGGTACGAAAACGTTAAAAAGGACAAAAACCTACGAAAAAGTACAAAAACGTATAAAAACGAACAAAAAAGTATGAAAATGTACATAAACACTAGAGAAAAGAAAAGAAAAAAAAGAATGAAAGAAGTACTTCAATAGCACACAAAAATAAACGGTCTTTTTCATGCAGATGAAGACTTTGGATGTACCTCTTCTTCTGCAGACATGGTTTGCAGATGAAGAGGTAAATCCTCTGAAAAACAAACGAAACCTAAGACTTTTTTTTTTGTTCATACGTTTTCAACCGTCTTTATCCGTTTTTGTACGTTTTCATCCCTCTTCATTCGATTTCTACGATTTTCTATGTTTTAGTACGTTTTTGATAGCTTTTGTACGTCTTATTACCTTTTCATCAGTTTTCTACGTTTTTGTGCGTTTTGGTCCGTTTTGTACGTTTTCGTACGTTTTTGTCCGTTTTCGTTCGTTTTCTTACGTTTTCGTAGGCTTTTGTACGTACACTTTTAGTACGTTTTTGTCAGTTTTTTACGTTTTCGGCCGTTTTCGTCCGTTTTTGTACATTTTCGTCCGTTTTGAACGTTTTGTCTGTTTTTACGTTTTCGTTCGTTTTTTACGTTTTCGTACGTTTTATACTTTTTTAATGTTTTGTATGTTTTCATCCGTTTTTATTCGTTTTGGACGTTATTATAAGTTTTCATCCTTACAAAAAACGC
>BQNB010053294.1:5318-40080 GCA_026074375.1 Tanacetum coccineum | reverse complement strand
AGCGTTTCTCAATAGTATGATAAAATCGTAAGATCATGAAATAAAGAGCTAAAAACCTAACTTTTTTTTTAGCTACTAATATACTTTACTTCGTGAAGTCTTTACAAAATGCTATATGGTGGGTCTATGTAAATCTCGAGCCTTTTAACTTGAGAACTTTGTACAAAAATAGTCATACCCTTAAAAAAGGTACGTACCTTAAGACAACAATAGAACATTACAATGGCCTTGCACCTGACTTGCCCCAACTTTCGAAGTGTGGTTGCATTCTAACCTCTTCAAAGAAAATGTGTTGTAAAGAAATAATATTGTTAGTACAAAAGCTGTGTATGGGGGTGAAAATGGGTCTATATCATTTATTGGGATGAGCCAATAAATAGGTTATGGCTCAGGTCTTGTACTAATCCAAGTGAATGAGAGATAATCTACACAAATGAGAGTAAACCGTTAGCCTTACCGCAGGGCAGACCCCGCGATTAAGCTCCGGCGTGAAAGTAAGTATACATATTTGTTAGAGAATGTCAGAGTATGTGTATGTATTAATGATTAGATAGAATGTACCTTTTTGGGGTGTGAAATGACCCCTATTTATAGGCAAGCCCAATACTAGGGTTCCCTAGTATTTCGCTTGTAACTGTTAGTGGCCGGAGTGGGTCCCTTGTCGGGCAAGGGTCCAAGTGTAATCGTGTTTGCGGACACGAGTATTCTTCCGTGGTCAGTGTTTATCCGCGGAGATGCAACAGGTGCGGCTTTGAAGATACTCACGTGCGTCTTTGGAATATCCGGAGCATGACCTTTGTCAGACTTAGCAGTCCAGCTATTTATTGTATTAGGTCTGGGCCCATATGCGTATATTATGAACTAAGCCCAGTAAGTTTGGTGCTCATATTATACGTCATCATGAATCATGGCCGGACTTTCTAGAAATCTCCAAGTGTCTACTTTAGTTGTTGTCAGGTAAAAAAATTTAGCTAATTCAATAGATAAACGGGTCAAAAATGAATTTTGGTTCAGCTTGGCAGATTCTGAAATGTGCATCAAACAAATTTTTAAAAATTCATATAAAATCAACCGTAGCTCCGTTTGAAGTGTGCGATAGGTTTTCAGAAAGAGTAAATAGCCTACTTTAATGGAAAATTAACCTCGTGAGCTGGTTCAAGGTTTAAGTCAGTGAAAAATAGGCATTTGCATGCTGTTAAAGAAATGGCGGTGATGTTTAGTTAAGTGTCTTGATGATTATGACATATTATGGTGTTTATGCTAGTTCGGATGCTTATATGTACAATAGCGCATGTTCTCAGCCTATGTGGTTATGATATATGTTTATGCAAGTATAGAACCAAGTGGAAGACTTGGTTAGCTTAGCTTATTCGTAAGCATAATAGTGCATGTTTGACGTGACTTTTTCCATAGCTAGTTCATGAGTTCTTAGCCGTGTTCATGTTGATCATAACTAGTCTTCCATGTCATGTTTATGTGTTAGATATGTGCTTATATCCTTTGCGTGCATTTATTATGATTTAGGTGCTCGAAGTATGATCATGGATCGTTAGCTTGCATTATACGGCCCAAGTGAGTAACATATTTTCAGTTAACATGTTTAGTAGATTAAACGTGTTTATATACTATTATATAGTTTATATATATATATATATATATATATATAGGGTGAGGTTCTTTTCAGAACCAAATAAATGTACAGAACTGCGAGAACCAACATCAACCAATTAGATTTTTTTTAATACTTATCTTTTTATTTTAAATCAAAAGGGTATATAGGTAAATTTACATTTTCTTTTTATTTTTAAATTTTTTATAATAAAAAACGTTTTTTAGCTCCAAAATTTTAGGAACAATTTTTTTAAATATTTTTTTAATGTGTTTTTTTTAATTTTTTAAGTTTTAAAATTTTTTTGTGATCCTGAATTTTAGGCACTTTTTTATTTTTATTTTATTTTATACATTCCACTAAAAAAACATTATGTGCATATATGATGAAAAATACATTACGTACAATATGTTTAAAGTTACATTATTTAACAACACAAAAAAACGCATATGCACGCATATATCACGCTAGAATAATTTGATAGATATACAAATGTTTCGAATATAATGTACAAAAAAATTCTAAGTCAAATACATGTGCAAACATATTTGCAAGCTGGAATGATTTGATTAGAAAACCAAATTCAGCTTTTGTTAGGCATATATGCACGTGGAATGCCTTAAACAACACCAGCTCTCACTTCTGTTATGCGCGTGTGTACCGTCTTCAATTCTCGTTGTGAATTCAATGGATGCACTGTATTTATTACATCTTTGTCATGAAGACACTTCTTACTAGAATTATTATCTTAACACATGTGTACTCTTCAAATTCGTCGTCTAATCAATAATTGTTCAGGCCCGAAACCTACTATACCTATTCCTCCAAAGTTTGGTTTCTTGTAGCACCTTCAGTTTAAACACATTAATTTGAACTCTGTAAATAGTTTAAACACATTTACTCCTTAACTAACTCTTTGATGTGGTAGCATGTGTAATAGTGTTTTATCTTGAGTAAATAAAATAGGTATAAGTAAAATAAACATTCAGTGTGATAGCATTTGAGTGGAATATCAGTCAGATGGCGGTTCAGTATGATGTTATCAAACAGTTAAGTAAAATACTCACTTCCAAGATATAGTTGGATCTTAATTTATAGTCCGTCGTTACCATATTCAACGGTTGTATACTGTTGTTTTGCTCTCAAGAATTTTAAAAATGCAGGAAAAACACA
Organism: Tanacetum coccineum; assembly: GCA_026074375.1. Taxonomy (NCBI): domain Eukaryota; kingdom Viridiplantae; phylum Streptophyta; class Magnoliopsida; order Asterales; family Asteraceae; genus Tanacetum; species Tanacetum coccineum. The sequence continues at coordinate 37,298 of BQNB010053294.1, read as the reverse complement.
TACGCATTCTAAACACACAAGTGTATTTATTTATCCATATATATAATATACGTTATATTTATGTATCATACACGTATATATATGTATATACCAGTATATTTATGTCTCTACCACGTATATATATGTATATATACATATATATGTTATATCTACGTTATATATTGTATATATAGTATATATGTATATATATATGTATCTTGATGTGTTTATATATTATATATATATTTCTAGATCTTAATCTGTTAATATATGTATTTTTAATGTTATATGTAGATATATGTTATATCATATGGTATATATATGTATATATATAAATATATGTATATTTATATATTATATATATGTAGATATTTGTTTATACATATTAAATATAATATACATATATACATATATATACATTATATACTCATAATCTATGTATGTGTAATATATGTTTGTGGATATATGTATATATATAATGTGTATATATATATATTTATATATATATATATATATATATATATATATTTTATTATATAATATATATATATATATATATGCCTTGTCTATCTTGAGTAATACCTTGGGTCTAAGTATATGTTGACCCGTTGGGTTATAATTAGTATTATGGCCACCCGTTTGGTCATATTCAGTATATGTTGACCCGTTGGGTCATAATTAGTATTATGGCGACCCGTTGGGTCATATTCAGTATATGTTGACCCGTTGGGTCATAATTAGTATTATGGCGACCCGTTGGGTCATATTTATCATATGTTGACCGTTAGGTCATATTTAGTATTATGGCGACCCGTTGAGTCATAAACAGTATTATGTGGACGTGTGGTCGTAGGGTCATATTCAATATCAAGTTAACTTGTAAAGCATCATGTTAACCTATGTAGTTATAAATAGTATATTGTTGAACTGAGTGGTCAACAAACATATTTTGTACTCATGTTTACATTTCGTTAAATGTTTAGTATTATAACTCGTGTTACGAGTTCATGTTAGCTAAGTGCATATCTAAGACGAAGTGTATGTTATGTGTTAATTACATCACACGTTATCAATATATGTATTGGTTGACCCGAACGTTTCCACTTGAGCCTTGATGACCCATGTGGTCTTGGTAATACGTTTTAAGTATATATGATGAATTATTATATGCTAGACGCCCTAAGTGGACGACAAGTATAAAAGTGACATTTATGTTCCGAAATGGAACTTAGACGTCCTACGTGGATGACTAGTGCGTTATATGGCCTCATGGTTCGAAATGGGACCTAGACGTCCTAAGTGGACGACAAGTACAAAAGTGACATATATGTTCCGAAATGGAACTTAGACGTCCTTCGTGGATGACTACTGCAAATATATGGCCTTATGGTCCGAAATGGGACCCAGACGTCCTAGGTGGATGACTAGTGCGCTCATATAGCTTATTATGATCCAAATATAGAAACAGGCGTCCTACGTGGATCGCATATAATAGCATTATGTCCTAAAATGAGACTAAATGTCCTAAGTGGACGATTAGAATACTTATAGCATTTAGGGATGAGCATGGGTCTGGAACAAGTGAAACCGGACCGGAACCAATGGATATGAGAACCGAATTTTAAGAAAAGTAGGAACCAAGAACCGAACCAAATATATTTTTTGGTTTCGGTTCCAGTTCTAGTTCCGGTTCTTTGGGTCTACCCGGATAGGAACCGATTTTTTAGAAGAAAAAAACATCATGCACTAATCAATTAATGCAATAAAAAGCAAAAAAATGTATTTTTTTTAAGCATTTGCAGCCATTTACGTTAAAAAGCAATAAGATTTAACAAGTAAAGCATAAGCTCGAATAAATAATCATTATATAGTTTCACATGTTTAATAATTGCATAACAATCTGAAAAACAAAATAAAATAACTTCAGTTTGTTCAAGAAAATAACTAGAACCGTATAGTATTTTCACTGTTTGTTTCTCTTTATCTATTCCAGTTAGTTTCTCTAATTGTTCTTCCATATCTTTCACAATCTCATCGTCTTTAATAAGATCTTCAACATCATCCCAATTAATTTGCGTTTTCGACTTTCTCACCCAATCTTGGGTGCAAATAAATGCTTCCACAATCGGCGTTTTCAAGAGAGTTATATAGGGGTCTAATACACGTCCACCCATACTAAACGTCACTTCAGATGCTTTGATAATGATGATAGTTGTTTATGTTTCAAGGGATTAAAGATTAGGGTTTCGGGTGTTTGGCTTGGTTTTTCTGAAAGTAGGCTAGTAGGATTTTTTATAATACGTATGATTTGATTACAGGAAATTAAAAAATTACATGTTTTTAGAATTATTGGGTATTTGGTTCCAGAATTGAGAACTGGTGGAACCAAACCGAACCAAGAACCAAAAAATCTCAAACTCAAGAACCGGAACTAAAACCTACGATTCTGGTCCAGTTCGGTTCTTCTTGGTTACAGTCTTGGTTACAGTCTAGTTCTTGGTTCCGGTTCAATTCTCTGGTTCTTTTGCTCATCCCTAATAGCATTTTAGTTCTAAATCCAGAACCTTGACGTCCTGTGTGGACGACTAGTATTTTTAAGTGTTTGGTTAGGTGACGACCCCTGCACCTCTAAAAGAGATGGTAAGTTGGTATGTTGAAAATCTGATGTGACCATATACTCGGGCTTATAGACAATACAGTAAAAAAATCTGAGAGTATTTGGACACTCGAATATCTTTATACGTGATTTTAGACTAGCTGAATTAAACGAGGATTGATTCACATAGCGCAAGTGTTTAGTGAAATACACGTGACTTACCGAGTGTGTTTTTATAAGTTGATTGTATGTCGTTTTCTGTTTTAAAGCATGACATTTCATGATAATTTCACGATATTGTAATTAATTACTTTCTTGATAAAAGTAAAAGTTTGTGTTTTGTTTAATTGACAATTTTTTTCGAGTGCATAATTAGTTTGTTTACGTAGTTTTCGAAAGTGATTACTAGATTGTGTACGGCCTATAAGAAAGAAAAAAAATGTTTAAGTTCTTTTAAGTATAAATATGTCTTTCTTTAGAGAAGTGTAACGATAACGTTAACTAATGGGTTAATTGCCTAAAAATGTATTATATTTGTCACTTTTTGTCATTGTATGTAGACAATTATTTGTTTTGCCATTGTGTCGCTCAACTTTTGAATTCGTGCTATTGTGTGTATTCTGCGACTATTTCTGCATGTAAAATGACCATTTTACCCTTCAAAATTTGAAAAAAGTGAGGGTAAAATGGTCATAAAATACACACAATAGCACGAATTTAAAAGTTGAACGACACAATGACAAAAAAAATAGTTGTCTACATACAATGACAGAAAGTGACAAGTATAGTACATTTTTAAACAATTAACCCTTAACTAATCAACTAAGTATGTGTGGAATTATGGATTTTAGGAATATTGTTTTACAGCTAAAAAGTTTGTCTTATGTTACACGTTCAAATAAAAAAAGTTCAAAGTTTGTATAAATTTCCATATAACTATCAAACTAGTCTACAAGTTTTGATTCGTATAGAGTATCTTGATAGCTACAATGGAAACATAACACTAGCCCAAACACGTTTGTTTCATAAACCATGTGGTATATCAACTAGCAACATCTTCTTTCTTTTATCTATGTGGGACTCAATTGGTTTTCATAAAAAAAAAACTTAATAATAATAAGCAAAGTTACTTGAATTTACTGATAATTCATGCTTTCTACTAATCTAATATATACCACCTATGTAATGATATATGTTTGTGTGCACTTGATAATGTGGGCATCTTTTTGTTTTAACATTTGTAGAATGGAATTGTCTATATACATCTTGTCACAACTAACAAAGATTTTAGAATCCAAATTAAATCATGTAGTTTTGTCAGTTTTTTGTTTGGCATGCTTCTATTGTTTTGCATTTAGAAAATAAATATAAAACAGATTTACTATGTTTATTATCTCAGTTTAAATCTATAAAACGTTTTATAGTAAACATGGTTTTTCATATTTTTAGCCGACTAATTTCAAGATCTCAAAATATAAAAACTTGATATGTTAGCAGTTTTTTATTACGTAAAATGTTTTATGGTAACCTGCAAGTGTGTGAAATGTAAAAAAACCCTAATATAACCACACGAACAAACGTTAAAAACGTTTATTAACAAGCCCAACCTATGTTATTTTATAGTTGGTCACATGGTTGTAACTTGTAAGGCCCAACACACACAGATAAATTCTTAAAAACATATTGGTAAACGTTAATATTCTTTACCATTATATATTTACTAGCAGGGTACTCGCGCGTTGCGGCAGCGAGTACTCTGAAATAAAATTTTCGCCGAATAATGTTTTTTAATTTATTACTTTTTTGTTACAATAATTTTGTAGATGTTAATAATTTGATGTCTTATATTTTAACTCTTTAACTCATGTTAATGTTTTTCATTATAAAATTATGATAATAAATATATTAGTGAGCAATGTTTTTTCGTTGTTCAATATGACTATTTGAATTTGTATATAAAGCTAAGCTTTATAAATATGTGTTCAAAAATGCATTTTTTTATTTCCTTAGGTTAGAGGAGTAATTAAAAGAATGAATTAGTAACTTACTTAGTTTGTATCATGTGTTATATTAGTTGTACGTTTGAGTAAGGGTGTATTTTTAATATAGCAATAATTATATGTGTTGCATTAATGTATAAGTGCATTTAATGGTTGTACACAAAGCTTTAAAACTTATAATGCTTAAAATTAAGTTTTAATTATGCATTACAAGTATTGTAGAATATGCTTTTTGTTAAGGTAAAATACCGTGCCTCGAGTCTAGGGTGCGTTCCCTCGTCTCTTGGTGAAGTATCCTCTTGAATTACCTGAAAGTAAGAAAGAACACCCGTTAACTCGCCCCGGGTGTTGACCCAGGACCAAGCTCGGGCGTGAGAGTAAGTATGTGAATATGAGCCGAAGGGACTGTATATGGGAGCCGAGGAGGCTATAGTAATAAATGTGTGTGTGTGTGTGTGCAGTAAATGCTGTATCTTGAATAGTAAATACGGGGGTATTTATACTAGTCAAAACACTGTAGAGATGTACGGTTTCTGGCATGTAGGTGACGACCCTTTCGTCATGTCTCTATCGCCTGTGTCTTAGATGGTGACATCTCTTTAGTTGACATCATAGTTTATCGTGTAGTCACTATCTTCTTGTGTTTATGGTGACGTTATCTCTTTGATGACGTTATCATGTAGATCTCTGAAATGAAGTCAGCGCTTTGTTGTTTACTAGGCTGACGTCTCATACCCATTTGGAACTTCATGGCTCGTTCAGACCCTTGTGGCCCTTTCGGACTTGAATAGCTTGCTTGGTCTGGAATGATTCGATTGGGCTTGAGTGGTTCGCTTGGGCTTTGTGTGGCCCATTCGGACTATTGGCCTGTCCGGCACATACGCGGACAGACTCCAAGAAAAAAAGTATGGAAAAGTATTCAACGTAGTGTGGTAACTGTCAAATGTTCAACGTACGTATGAGTAGTAATATTTCTCCAAAAGGTTAAAATTGACGGAGAAACCTTGAGCCCGTGCATCCTTTTGAGTGTTGATTGATCATTCCCCAAGAACTAGCCTGAGACAATTAACACATGTATGAGTATTGTCACGACTCACAAGACAAATGTGATTAGTCACGACACAATGAGTACATGTACTTGTACCGGGAACTCCTTAACACATTCACAATATATGCTCACATAATCACGACTCGTGATCCTTTCAAAGTTGAACCACATTTTAGCCCCCTATCGTTACAGTAAAAAGTACTAAACCAAAGTATAATGTAATTGTTATAATCCTTTACAATATGTGATTAAGCGGTTATCTATTTGAAGTGTTATAATCCTTCACTATGGAGGAAAATACCTGGTGGGGTTTAGTGACTATCCGAAGCAATTGCAAAACCTAATTGAGTGGGGAACATCAACTAATCTTAATACCTTATCGAAATTATGTTTTGATGTGGTTGTCCAGGCTGCCACGTGGGTTATTTAGCGTTTTAAGAACCGGGTTTGTTTTTGACTTGAATCCCCCTCGTAAAGACACTTTAAAGGAAGAAATCAAGCTTCTCTCCCACTCATGGATTACTTATAGGCTCAAAAAGTTGCCTCCCTTATGGTTTGATTGGATCCGAGATCCAAATTTGACTTGTAAGTACTTGTTGTAACATATTGTAACTTTCCTCTAGCATCTTATTAGAGTTTATTCTATTTATGTACATTCCGCCATTTAAAAAAAAGGGATAGTGAGTTGCTAATTACTCATATGATTCAGTATGAGATTATGGAACCCGATAATCTCCTGGCTAATTAGGTCACTGGAGATTATGGAACCCGATAATCTCCTGGCTAATTAGGTCACTGGAACAGGTGATCATTATTTGGGGCTTGGTCATTGGGGGGAAGGTCAGTCGGCACCCAAAAAGGTGCACGGGGTCAGGGTTTCCCCGCCGATTTAAACCTTTTGAGAGATTATGGAACCCGATTAAGTAGGTAAGCAAGAGAATTGTTAAGAATTTATTTAATAATCGTTAAAACCCTAGGATAATGACAGTATCATAGTATTGTATCTAAATAGTCTACTACGTTAGGCTGAATTAATAAAGTTTATAATCAAAGAAGAATTGATTATATTTGTGAAACTCAAAACCAAAAGCTTTATATATAGTTGATCAATAGCTATACTAGCTAGTTGGCCTTGATGCATGTCTAATAACGCCTAAACAATGTATCTTATTGTATGTGTACTTAAAATCACATTATTACATTAATGGAAAGTTAACAAATCATGTAGAGTCGAGCCAAATTATGAAATCCAATGTGATATATGATGCTGGAAATAGAAAAGTTATAAGTAGATAATGATACAATGAAATCACCTTTGGGAAAATTAAACTTTCACAATTATGAAATGGGTGCTGCTATTGGTACCTCTGGCCCGCTAAAAAGTACCAAAATGTACAAAGATTCCTTTTATACCCTCTTTTTACAGTGCAACGCAGTTTTTTTATCAGTTTTTGTTCCGTAATTTTTTAAATAGTTTTATACTTTTGACCTATTAAACTTTATATTTTTCGTTCCGTTTTTTCCGTGTCACAGTTTTATAACATATATAAAATTATAAAAAAAAATTAAAAATCAAAAAACATGAGGGGTACAAATGGTTTTTTTTGAGGGGTATTTATATCATAGCCTTATGAAATATTGGAATTATGTTCTTATTTTATGGTCCCATTCAAATACTTTATGATATATATTAAAAAAAGTTTATTAAATTTTGAGTTAATTGTTTAAATGGCCCTTAAGGTTTATAGGGTTTCACATATATTGTTTTTGTGTTTTTTCTAAACGGGTCATTTTCGTGTGGTATGTAAAAATTACGGGTCATATCCAATTTACTAACGATGTTTAAACAGTCGTTAAAAATTTTTACTAACGATGTTTAAACAGTCGTTAAAAAAATTTACTAACGATGCATACACGTGTGAACCTAAAATTATAACTTTTGTTTTCCCTCTCAATTTTTTTTAAATTAACCTTTTTTTACTTTATTATACTTAAATTTTGGGCTTACGTACTAACCGAAGTTTTTTTTGTTTGAACGGCAACTTTATTAAAAACCACTAGCAAGGAGCTAGAAAATTACATAGAAATCAAATGAGGTTTTGAAGCCACTAACCCAAATCAAAGTTCTATTACCTCTAGCTAAACACCAATTAAACAACCGTAAGACAATCTCATCGAAAATAACATCTTTACGAGGATTAGAATCCGCAAAAAGGAGGTGATTCCTGAAATTCCATAAACTCCACCAAGAGACGTAAAAAACACCTTCTATACACACTCTCTTTAGACTTAGCACCAAGGCGTAACTGTTTTAAAAAAACCAACCCTTGCCAATCTGTATCGAATGAAAAGAGTGAAAATCCAAGTCCCACCAACGACATACTAACCTTGTCACATCTCTCGCCAAGCAGCAACGAAAAAATAAATGAGAAGAATCTTCTGGTTCTCCGTCACAAATCGGGCAAGATAAAGAATCGATCAAGATGTTTCTCCTGACTAAATTCGAACGTTTTCGTTCGTTTTTGTATGTTTTCATCCATTTTTATACGTTTTAATACGAAATCTTAAACGTTTTTGTTTGTTTTTATACGTTTTGATACGTTTTTGTTCATTTTATACGTTTTTATACGATTTTTTACATTTTAGGACGCTTTTGTTCATTATATACGTTTTTATAAGTTTCCATCCGTGTTCATACGTTTTCGTACGTTTTCATATGTTTTTGTACGTTTTTATTTTTGTTTCCGTTACTATATGTTTTTGTCCGTTTCTATATGTATGTGTACGTTTTAATACTATTTTTTTTAACGTTTTTGGACGTTTTTGTTTGTTTTTATACGTTTTTGTTGTTTTTTGTTCGTTTTTATATGTAAAAAACGCATAAAACGGATGAAAACGTACAAAGACGTATAAAAACGAACAAAAAAGTCCAAAAACGTAAAAAAATCGTATAAAAACATATAAAAAGGATGAAAACGTATAAAACAAAAAAAAAACGTCCAAACACATAAAAATCGTATAAAACGTACAAAAGCGAACAAAAACGTATAAAATTATATAAATACAAACAAAAACATCCAAAAACGTTTAAAATAATGTATAAAAACGTTAAAACATTTAAGAACGTATTAAAAAAGGTCGGCTAGTTTATAAGCCCAAAATTTAAGTATAATAAAATAAAAAAGTTTATTTTTCAAAAAATTATATTCTGAGGGCAAATAAAAATTACAATTTTAAGCCCTCGCGTTTATGCATCTATATCATGTTAGTATTTTTTAAACGTCGTTAGCAAATTAGATAAGATATGTAATATTTACATACCACAAGGACATGACCCATTTAAAAAAACATATGAACAATATATGTGAAACCCGCAAACTTTAAGTAGCATTTAAGTAATTAACTCATAAAACTTTTTTATGGTCATTAATTTGGGTTTAATAGAGATTTGTGATGGTGATGTGTTGAGTGTTGGATTATATAAGTATAAAAATGTTTTATATTATACTAGTAATTTATTAATCTAATAACGTCATTTGTATGGTTGTTAGGATCTAACTATATTAGGTGTCTAATTGTCAAATCTTACTTGTAGATTATTAACAGAAATATAATTTTACAATACTTCGTAACCATATTTACATAATTGATAATAAAAAATAGTCACTTGATGTCCTTGCTATTATAAGTACAGAGTTCAAGTGTTCAACATCTATGTGAACGAGAGAAATTGAATACTCCACCAATGTGTGGAGATATACATTCATAGAATACAAAGTTACACAAAGAGAGTACAAGAATAAGATAATTACATATTACACCATAACCATAGATACTAAAGACTAGCTAGTACCACCCCCCCCCCCCCCCCCAAGCGAGAGGGAGGCGGACCCAACCTAAGCATACGCCAAAAGAACTTGAACTGCGGACGAGGTAAACCCTTTGTGAAGATATCCGCCACTTGGAGCTTGGTTGGAATGAAGAGGGTGTGTAACTTTCCGTTAGTAACAAGTTCGCGAATGAAGTGATAATCTCGATTCAATATGTTTGACCTCGTTTTGTGTATATAGGATTTTGAGTAAGAAAGAAAACACTCCGAATGTCACATAAGAAGGTCCGGACGACTAGCAGTAAGCCATGAAGCTCTTGAAGCAGGTTGGAGCCATAATAAGTTATTTCAACACCCCGACAATGGCGAAAACTCAAAAATGCAACATAATGATCAATCATAACACAAGATACAAAATAGAGAAAACTACAATGCATAAACTTCAAGTGCTATGAAGACCATCAACCTCGAACAACCTCGAGTGATGTCTCAAATCACAACTAAAATCCACAATCTCTTACAATTATTCAAACGCCCTCACAGGGGTCCATAATCCAAAACATCCAAATACTATAGCCAAATAAACCAAACAAGCAAGACTTTACATGAAATTCCATTCGGGATACTTTTAAGTCTGCTATCACAATCACCAAACTATTCTTCTTTCAATTCACTTGAAAATGATACTCGAAAATGTCAACAATAATGTTGGTGAGCTCGTAGGTTTGACCTTAAACCCAAAAGCTATGCAACAGTGGACAATAGTGCTATATGACAGTGAATATATGCAACAATCTAGCATCACCGCTAATCAACAATCCATATGTCACTTACGCACCTAAATGGACTACCAGCTGGAGCACTAAAATTAGGGAAAGATCACACACAAACCAGGGTAGGCGTACCCATCCACTCCAATAATCACACAAATACTGGGTAGGCATACCCCTCCGATCCAACAAAATATACAAATACTGGGTAGGCGTACCCCTCCGATCCAAACAATCATGCAACACATAATATTCACATAGCAGTCATCAGCACATATCTTATCCCAAAAACAAAACCACATTTCGCACAGATCGATTCAAAACATTTCAAAACACATTTGAGTATCATTTTCCCCCAACGGAAAAACAGTAAAAAGTTGGGCTACGAGAACTCACCTCAAGCAAGTCTTTAGCAACAAAATCTCAATCACACAAGTAAATGCAACGACGCCCGCACACGACCTAGTCCAGTTAATGTCTCAATTTAATCACCAATTTCCAAAACAATCTTTACGTTTGATGCATAGAGTTTAGACGCGTTGTACGATTACCCAAATCAATTTTAGTGGTGTGATGGTGGACGACATATCTCCACAATCATATCAATCTCATTACTCGGTAATATATACTTATATTATTTAAGGAAAATAGATAAGTAATATAAATAAATATTTATAATTAATAATTATAAATATATCTCGACAAGAAGTCCATTCGTATAGCCCCCTTTTATTTCGTCACTCTAAAATAATCAATAACCGGTTGAAAATGAAAACGTTATCTCATAATAAATATACGTTGAGAAGTTTCGAGAAAAATTAAATTTCTCGTCCTTTTAGTGAAGTTATATAAATAATAAAATAAGAAATAATGACTTTATTATTAAAAATCAAAAATCATGTTTTAGGAAAATTTCTAAGTATAAACTTTTTATGAAATTTCGACATGACCCGTACGCTCTTACAACATTTTCCAAGGTTTCAAACCTTATTTTCCACACTTTTACTAATTCGACACTTTCGAACAAAATTCTAAAATCTCAATCTTTAACGTTTACTAAACGTTTTTCCAAAAATATCTCTCAATATCACTTTGTAAACACATTTTCACTTTCAAAAGTCCGTCAAAACTCTCGTAACAACTAAATATAACTTATTGGGCTTTAAGGCCCAATAAGACCCATTTAAGTCATTTATAAGTCCAAAATACGATCTAAGTCCAAAACCAAGGTCCATTTACATTTATAAGTATATACTTATATGTAGAAAATAATACGGACCACAATAAGCCTTCTCATTAAGCCACAGCTTAAATAGACTTATTGGGCCGCGAGCTCATAAGCTTCAAAATACGTATATTAAGCTTTAAGATAAGCTAATAAGCTACGTATCGCCTTTGATTACTACCATAAGCCTCAAAAATAGTCTACAAACATACGCCATAACGCAAAATAATCAAAAATCACTTCCTTAGTGATCTTGATGAAAGACGTGGCCTATAAGCCCAAAATAAGCCACGAAATGCTTAAAAATAAGCCCACAAATAAGTTATACATGCTATTATCCAAAATAAGCTATCTAGCAACATATGTTATTCAACCATCACGACCACAACATCAAAACTACAAAAACCCTCTATTCCATTTTATAAACCAACTAACCAACACATCATATTTAATTCGTTTCGGCTTCTACACAATCAATTTCAACATGATCAACTTGTACAACTAACATCTATGCCTCAAAAATAAACCCAAATGGATCAAATAATTTAAATTTTAAAAAACTTACAAGAAATTCTTCAAATTTTTTATATTTTGTAGATTTCGCACTACGAACCGAACAACCCCCAAACGTTGGTAACATAATACCCAAACTCTCTTATCAACCCGGAATCCACGTTCTTAGTCAAAGTTGGAAAAGTAGGTGGTTTGTGTGGTTAGGTGGCGGACATGAAACACACACACACACCTATGTGTGTTTTTATTTTTTTTTAAATGAAAAAAAAATGAGTGAAATTGTCTAGTAAATGGCATATATGTGTACATCTTGGGACATGTTAGCTAAATTTAAGCCTCCTTATCCCCTTATCCTCCCATGACCGGTTATGGCATCCTATGGGGTGTCGGGTCTTTTTTTTCGTGTCAAAATCACTTAAAAGCTCATAAAACTCAACCGTAAAATACTCCCCAAAGTTACTTAGCATTTTTATTCACTTTAAAAATACTTTTCCAATAACTTAGAGTATTTACTTTACTTGCCATAATTTCACTAAAACAAAAAACCCTTCAAAAAAAAAAACTCATTTGGACAATAACGGACGTGGTCCAGACTCATTTTTTTTCGGCATTTTCTCAAAATTCACGGGTCAACCACCCGGAATACAATAACACAAATAATATCTTTCAAAAGGGATTATTAATCACAATAAACCATAATTTATCATATATCTCATAAAATCATCACCGTCAACACGGTACAAAATCTGAATAAAGTGGCAAAAGTCAAATAGTCAAAGGACTATAAATGAAATATTCAGAACACAAAAAGGGCAAAGGTTACAAGTTATGCCGTTGTGTTTGCCATAGCACGATACTCAGATTCACATCTTGACCGTGATACTATGGGTTGCTTCTTTGCACTCCAAGATACGAGATTTCCCCCCAAGAAGATCGAATATCCATATGTAGAGGGGGCGGGGGGGGGGGGCGGGCGGAGGGAGGGGGGGGGGGGGGGGGGGGGGGGGGGTGGGGGGGGGGGGGGGGCGTGGAAGGGGGGGGGGGGGTGAGATATCCTGAATGTTTTAACCGCCGTATGTTATATGATTCCTTTGATGTAGCGGGAGAAATTGCGTTTGACCCTGCTGCTACAAGCGCCTGAATCAGATAGGCACCTCTCTACCACCTTACTTGCACTACTTGCTGTCGACATAATTGGAGCGACTCCACACGACATTCACGCTGATCACAGGGGTATGTGCCGCCATTGTCGCGGGGCGCGCAAGTGCGGAATCTCTGATAGAGCCACCCACCCCTTCACTTGATTATAAAAGCACCCCGAGCCCCCCCTCCCACATCCCACATACACCACCAACCCCGCTGCTAATCACCCCGCGAAACTGCATCCCGACCTGAGTCATGGGCTCAGTGTACCCACAGCCAATCCACATCCGACTTGGGACCCGACCCCGCAAATACCCCAGGAGTCCAGGAGTGACGCAGATGACATTACCACACCCCGCGCTCTGCGTACTATCTCTCCCCATCGCCGGCGGGTTGAGCCACGCGACAATATATTCTCCGCCCAAATGTAAACCGCATTCGACCCACCCCCACAAATGGCGGTACCCCTCCCCCCACACCCCTTTAGCCAACACGCCATACACCGACTAAACACAACTGCCAAATACGCACTCCACATTATATCTTCAATCCTTCTTAACTATACCATTGACCCCATACAGACGTCACTTTGCTACTGGTAACGCGCAAGCTCAAGATTGCCACATAGCCTCTTACTAAAGCGGTCCTCTCCGACACCCACCCACACACCCTCGCTCCAACGACATGCGAGTATCTTATGCCGTCCCAGAGCATGAAGCTGCGGCCTAACGGCGCTGCGCCCCGCGGTTCCCATGCACCCAGGCGTGTTTTTGTTGACTGGTTGTTTGAATCCTAAACTAGATCATGAATAGCAGAAGCATCCAGAGTTGCGGAAGCTGTTGTTGTAGGTCTTTCCGTTATCATATGTCTATGCTTAATCGAATATGAAGTGTGAGCATAGGGGGTTTTATGACTCGATGTGTCTCTTGCCTGCAGTTGCTAATACCAGTCGGGATTCCTCATGTACATGTTAAGTAATAAACACACAAAAGTGTCCTTAATTGTCACTTTTCGCTTGAATAAAGGTTGCACAGAACCAACGTTCCCCCATGTGTGTTATAATTTTCAGTATAAATACTGCCTGTGATCAGGTAGAATTCCGAAGAATCTCCTTGACAGGGTTTCGCAGCTGTGCTAGCCGTTCTTAAACCGGAGCGTCTCAAAGTAGACAAAGCACGGAGTGAGTGAACCAGTGAATTAGAAACCCACTGATTAATGAGAAATTGATTTGAAAATCAGTCGCGTGTCACTCAAAAAAGAGTTTTTGTGACGCATCGAAAGTTTTATATCATAAGATCAAATTTCATCAGAAACACATTTGTTTTGAAAGATATACACAGTCAATGTGCTCGAAAATCAGTTGTTGAGCACATCGAAAGGTTTTTCAAAAACAACTCGTCAATTCATATACTGGAACAAGTTTGATTCACTTGGAATCGCCCCATCGTTGTTTTCTAGTTGTCACAAGTTTGATCCTTAAGAGGATCTCACAAGTTACCTACCAAGAGCTTGTTTGATGATGGCTCTAGAAGGATTTCCATCTTCATTGTGAGTACTTACGTATCACTCGGATGTTCTGGCAATACCACGAGGATAATGCGTAGGAACTTTAGGATCTTACTGTGGATAGCATAAAGTGTGATGAACAAAGCAAAGTTTTGTATATAGTGTCCTAAACATATTTTATGGATATCTCATGGCCTAGGACCAATAGTGCACCTTTGGTTTGAGTTTATGTAGTCGGAGGCGAGCGGACTGCCGACCTTTCAATATCGTCTAACTCGGAGTGAGAGAGACAATAGAAATGTATTGATCTCCATGAGAAATGAAACAAGAATCCTTTGAGTATATGAGTGGCTAGGGAGGGATGTGCAGCGTATCACTGGGTCCATGATACTTGTCTTGAATGTCAGCAATCAACCATGTGATTCTGACAGTGATTGCAGTAGTTATACACGTAATAATAAAATATAATAGAAAATTACCAAAGCTACCCTTGAGGGACAAAAGGGAGAAAGGAAATTTCATCACCAATAATAAATAATACTTAAATTAACCGTGAAGTAAGATTCCCTGGGTCGAATTCCTCTAAGATTTATGAATCTTGAAACACGTTTGTTTGTTTGACATTATTAGAATTAGGATCGAAGATGATTTGTTTTTCTAAAAATCCTAAAAGTGAGCAAATTAAAAGACAATTAAACCTAACTTTAATAACGGAAATTAACCTATAACTAAAAACGCAAAACGGGAACCCTAAATGGCGATTAAAAACCCTAAATTTCCAAAATTAAACCTAAAATGAATTTTTCTCTTTTAATAAGACACTAATTGACTAAAAAGTTAAGTTTAAAACAAAGAAAACCTAAAACAAAAACGTAATTGAAATGAATCCATAACAACACAAACAAAAATGTGAAGACGGTAAACGAATCCCCGTTCTTTAAAATTTTGAAATTTTGCAATTAACAATCCTACGGAAGCAAAACTAATTTTCCTAAAACTATATGAAAAAATAAAATTTATCTAAAAAATAATTATATTTTTTTTGAGATTATTTTTCTATTTTTTATGATTATTTAAAAATTTTTTAAATACAAATAAATTGTTTAAAAATACAAAACTAAATATAAAAAATCCTGGAAAATTACGAACAAATAGTTTGGACAAATAGGCAACAGAAAAAAAAACTTGTACACACACTTAATTGAATAAGCAGTGTAATAACTTAAACAACTATATTTTTCCATACTAAAATAAGGCAAAAATGTATAATAAAAGATAAATGATGCCAAGGGATACCGGATGAGCTATTGTAGCATATTGGTTAAGTGCGTGTGTGTTTAAGGGAGAGGTCGTGGGTTCGAGTCCCAGGCCTTTCCTTTTTGCAATTTTTTTTTATTTTTGAAAAAGTTAAAAACAAAGTTGTAGACAAGCTAAAAACAAACAACTTTAATAAAAGAAATTATTTTTGAAAATCACTAAATAAGCTAAAAACTGGCTTAAAAGACATAAAAACTCTTAAAACTATTTTTTTTAACTTTTGGCATTTTTAAATCTAAAATTGACAACTTAAAAGGCTAACAATAAGCTAAAAGCTAGGAAAGCAAACTATATTAAACCTAATAAGCTAGTTTAAACAAAAAAATAAGCAAAAGGAAAGGAAATAAGCAGATTAAGCACTTAAAATAAAACTGAAATCCATCACAAGTCAACTAGCAACTTTTGAGCTTAACATTATAAACTACAAATAAGGACTAAGACAAAATGGCTGCACTTAATGAAAGCTTTATACAACTAACTATTGAAAATGCTTATTTTTAAAACTATTGGAACTACAAGAGCGTAATTGTAAAAGCTTATTTGAAAACACCATGCAGACAGAATACTATCTTTTTGGTTTTTAAGAGTTTTTATGAAAAAGAAAAAGGACAGAATTGCAGACCTAATTCAGATAACAAAAATGAACTTTTTAAGCAAACTTAAGACCTAATTTATATAGATTAACCCTATAAAACACTTATGAAAGAAAATTATACAAGCTAAAAACTAACTTTTACTAACTAAAAATCTAGATTGAAATTGGCTGTTTTGGCTAAATAAACTGTTGATGCAGTTTGCACAAAAGTGAACTAAAACCAATTTTAACAAATGCAGGCAAAAGAAATAACATGCTACACCTATATGACACTAAAACTAAAGCAATAACAAGATCTAGGAAAGGCTTGAACTAAAAATGCTAGTCTCATCAATCACTGAATAAGAACCAACAGATTTAAACTACTAATAGAAAACCTACTGACTCTTGATGAGCTAAACAAACACCTTAAATCCTACTCTTATAAACTCAAAGATGGATTTTGAAAATCAATCCAAAGAACAAGTGATCCACAACAGCAATTAACCAAAGTTTGAAACTGTTTGTTTGAACCAGCAACACACCCTTTAAAAACAAATTCCAAGATCCATTAAGCTTATGAAAAAACATATTTAATGAATTAAAACTCAGATACCATATGTCTAACACTTTTAACAACTATAATGAACATGTATGACTAAGCAAATAAGCCAGAAACAATAAGCTAATAACTATGCTAATATTTTTGGTTTTTGACAGATTTATAAGACAATATAAAGAGAACTAAGATCTAATATACCTATAGAATTAAAAAAACAGATAATCAAACGTACTCAATAAGCATAATAACAAAATAATAAGCACAAATCAAGCAAGATAGATAACAGAATAAACATATTTAACTAGAAAATCAAGACTAAAGGTAAATGAAACTATACAAGTGTCTTAGCTCAACAAAGGCTTTAAAATGCTCAAGTACTAGTCAACAAGCCTCTAGCTTATCACATCAAAGATAAAGCTAGTAAAGTCCAATAAGCTCTTCTTTTTGTAATCTATCATCCCAAGCACCAAATCTATAAATGAGCAAAGGTATTTAAACTGATTTTTTAAAAGGTTAATGTGGATTATAGCTGTTTTGGAGCTCAATCAAGCTATAGACTTAAGAGCTTAAGAGAGCTTAATGCACGCTTATGAAACAGTGACCATGAAAAAATTGGATTTGAAAACTTAATAGTAAACAACAAAGATTTGTCAATAAAAGAGATTCATTAATAGAACAAACAGATTACAATACTAAGAAAAGGAGATTAACAAAAGCTTTAATAAAGACAGTATTAACATTTAAAATTAAAAAGATTACCAAAGCACTAAGAAAACTTAAAAAAACCTGCAGTAAAAAAAGAGTCTTCAGCTGTGTGTGATGAGAAGCTTATTTATAGCCTAGGAGAGTATGCTTCTAGTTCTCTTGCCCGCATCTAACATTTGATCTTGGCCCTTGAATATTTGCTCATCATTGGATCCTTATAGATTGCCGTTGGATTAAATGAGTGAGCACACGGATTGCCAACGTGGCATTCCGTGTGTCAGGCTCATTGTACTTCTTTTGCACTAACTTTAGTGCAAATTACCAATCATTAGTGTGCTTCTTACATGTCCCCGTCGATCATTGTCCTTGAAGGGTTTAAGCCAATGAGAAGACTCTCATGACGTAAGAACTCTGCCACACACATAACTGCTCTGGCACTTGAATCACTTAGCCACGTCCCTCAATTTCCATTTGCCCTTTGATTTTGACTCGGGGTGAAATGGAGGTGATGATGAATAGTAAATGGGTAACTCGCGCCCTTTTTTTATTTTTTTTAATCCGTTTGATATATTTGACCGGGACAATGGGAGGGTTGACTTGGGCTTGGTTATAAAAAATGGACATGGGCCGGGTATTTATAAAAAGAATAACTGGCTAGTGTGTTTATTTAAGAGATAATGACCGTTATCTCTTTTATATAAAAGAGATAACGGTGTTAGGGTTTAAGGGACTTTAATTTAAAATGATTTAACATTAAGGGCTTTTGTGGTATTTTGAGGGTTTTGGCATTTAGGTGGGTTTGACTTTGGTTACCAAAAGGTTGATCTGGAGATTGACTTTTGACCCTTCTTGCTATCAAATCCCCGGCTTTTGTACACTCTTTTTCGTCTCGTGTCCGTGTTTGTCCGGTTTTGACTGTTTTCTTGTTTTATTTGTAATATCCTTACCTACACAACCACAAAGACAAAACAAGCAATATAAAAGCATTTTATGCACAATTTCATCTTTTAAGGGACATTTTTGATATAAAAAGGATATGTGTTTTCACACATATTAAAATTCCTCAAACTAAACGATTGTGTGTCCTCACGCAATATTATATGCTCTAAAACCAAATACTTCGAAACCTCCCCAAACTAATCCTTTAAGAAGTAGCAAGTCATATATGGGGAGAATTAAGAAGTCACAAGTTATAAAACACCCCGTTTTCCTTTTTATATATATAAAAACTTAGAATATTTTGACTTTCGTTATTTCCATAACTATTAGGGATCATAGAACAAGATGCATTTCGATCCGAGAATGCCCCAAAAAGGATAAATTCATCGTTCCCGACTTTTCACTTGCTCCAAACCAAGCTTAAAACGAAATCACAGCTAAATATCAGTAAAGATGCTAACACTACTCATATTTGCAACTTGTGAACTTTTTACTCCCGACATTTATTATATCTTAAGTGAGTGTGCTATTTTGAATTTCAACCATGGATCAACGTTTTGCAAAATACTATGCTTCACGTTCCACCCGAGAATAATGAGTTTGAAGGCGAGATCATCCCATGTAGCGACTTTCGTCTCGGCACATCCCAACCTTGCGGCTAAGTGACCAGGCTTTTGACACCCCACAGAGACTAGTATCGGGACTCACGGACCTTAGATTTCAAAAACTCTCAAGTTTCCCGAATATTCATAGCTTATAAAATAGAATAGTCAAAGTTCAAAAGCATATTTGAATTTAACAAAAATAAATCTATTTATTAATTCATCCTTGATATTAATCAAAACGAACATTTATGCAATAGTAAACCCTCGACCTTTTAGAAGAGCTGCAACACGTAGGTAGCCGGCAGATGCAAGCAAACTTTTATATATCAGTCTCGGATTTTTTATTCTTACTATGGGCTTTTATTTAGAAGACTATAATACACAATCCGGTTGTGAGTCGGCAAGAGGTAGTAAACTTTTACTCAGCAATATATATATATATTATATATATATATAATATATATATATATATATAATAAACTTAATATTTTAAAGAGAACATCTTTTTGAAAAATCAAGTATAATTTGAACTAAAGACTAAAATTTTTTTTGCTAAATATAATACATAAAAATGTTGATTAAGTATAATTTCCAAAAATAGAGAACGTCATTTAATTATTCCGTTAGAGCTTCATGGGAGAAAAATTTTGTTGATTAAGTTTAATTTCCAATTACATACATGAGCTCTTAAGATTTACAACTAATCCTTGTTTAAGCATTCCCTCTCATACTCAACCTATCATTTATTCGTTTCTTGCGCGAATTTTCTGCGAACGCTTAGCCTAAAAGTTAAGGAACAAGCTAGGATCAACACGCTCGATCGGGGTCAAAATTTACTCTTATCTACCCAGCAGGAAAGTCCAAAATATTTGACAAAAACACTTATTTTTTAATTTGAAAAATTTTTAAAAATTTTCATATTTTTGAAACTTTTAGGTGATGGAGAAACAAGTACGTGAGAACAACGGGAAAAGTAGGTTAATAATATCAAAGATAGTACTATCCCATACTGAATAAACATTGTCCCTCAATGTTTTCTAGCCTAAGTACGTTTAAAAACCCCAACTATAACTCAAAAAAGGTCGAATGCATAACTCAAGCCTGAAGAAAGTATCACACAAATCTTAAGCCGTTTATTTAGTGTGCTAAAAGATAAATGTTAGACGATAATAATCTTTAGGATATCGGATTTCCACAAACTAATGGCAAACAAAGGCTAGGAAGCTCAAGTGGACTGGGACAAAACACCGAACACGAGAGTCTTCAGAAAAATTTGGCTAGAGAAGAAAGTCATTCATGGGACAAGTGATCCAACGATGTCTTAGCTAAGGAGGTTTTTGTTTGCTTTGAGTTGTGATCTTGCATATTTGCCCAAAAGGCCCATGTGTAAAGCTTGGTCGGATTTCAACTATCTAAATATGTGGATTTAATGGTTTAAATTAATTTGAACACACACACCTTAATATATGATTTATGTCGGGAAGAGGAATTCACAAGTTGTAATTATAAGTAGTCTTAGCATCTTAGCTCGTAATTAACGGTGATCTTATTTTTAAGCTTAGCGTGGGAAGAGTGAAAAATCGGGGATGATGAAGTTATCTTTTAGACACTTAATTGTGCTTTTTATTTTATGATCCTTAAAGTTAACAATGAGTTAATGAAAACAATGCAGTATGTCATCACAAATAAGTTGTAGTTAGGTAGTTAATTATCAAGAAACATCATAAAAAAAGAGAAAATCTTAGAAAATGGGAAATCGGGTGTTTTATAACTTGTGATCTCTTAACTCTCTCAACAAAACTATTTGCTACTTTTCAAAGGCTTAGTTTGGGAAAGTTTCGAGGTATTTGGTTATAAGGCATGAGATATTGCGTGAGGACACACAATCGTTTAGTTTGGGGAATTTTGATAAGTGTAAAATACACATATCCGTTAATACCTAAAATAACCCAATTAAACCCAAAACAGACCAAAAATGGCAAAAATATGCTTGTATTTGTGTTTTGTGTGTGCAGGTACGGATATATCAAAAATCACAAGAAAGACATTAAAAAAGGGGCAAGCACGGACACGGGAATCAGAAGAGTACAAAAGAAGCCAAAGATTCAAAGCCGAAGCCAGAAAAGTCAAGCCTCAGTCAAATCTAGTCAAACATGGTCAACAAAAGTCAACAAGACCCAAAATATTCCATTTAAGCCCCTCAACTTTCAGAAAAATCCATAAATGGCCCCTCACCCCTTATTGGGCCCAAGAAACCTAATTGGGCCACACTCGGATCAATAAGCCTAAAATCCTAGCCCATTATCCTTATACTAAACCACAAGGACTAGTTTTGTAATTTCTAAAAACTCCTTTTATAACTAAAATAAGAAAAGAAAGAAAGGGACCATTTGTGTAATTAGCCCAAACTCTAACTGAATTACCTTTCAGTTAAAAATGGGCGCGAACAACTATTCACCCATCGTCTCTAGCTTTCACCCTAGGTAAATTAGAGGGCAAATCCAAATCAAAGGATGCGTTAGTCAATTCAAGAGCCCCTTAACACGAATAAAGGGTCAAATCAGTCTTTATC
The DNA here is from genome assembly GCA_026074375.1 of Tanacetum coccineum. Lineage (NCBI taxonomy): Eukaryota > Viridiplantae > Streptophyta > Magnoliopsida > Asterales > Asteraceae > Tanacetum > Tanacetum coccineum. Next base: position 15,415 of record BQNB010053294.1, on the reverse strand, counting down.
AAGGGATTGCTTAACCTCTCACACTCAAGTCACACGCCAGCAATGGTGAAAGCACACAAGTGATGGGTTTTTGTGCTAATCGTCTCACAAAAGAAGCACAAGCTGTCAAAATCAAAGTATGACAGCTAAGCAATCCTCAAGTATCCACAAATGATCTAACGGCTCAAAAGAGTGATTCAATGATTGCTTGATTGGATGGCTCAGATGAAAAGGAGCGTGTAGAGGAGCTCAGGTCTAGAATCTTCCTCAACAGCTTATAAATAGGCCTCACCTCTCACACACAAAGGATCCTCTTCTCTCTTGTAATTTTTAGCTTAATTTAGCTTATGTAGTTTTTTTTAAAATGTAATTTTCTTTCAACAATTTAGCTCTTGTAATTTGTCTTCTCAAGTATTGTAATCTGAAATTTTGTCATTAATATAAGCTTAGTTTTCATTTAAATTTGTTTTAAATTTAAGCTTTGATATCTCAAATTATGCCTTTAAGCTCTTATAAGCTCAATTAAACTAGTATAAGCTCCATAAGCTCTTATCACTCTTTAAACTTCTGAAATTGTTGCTGAGATGAATAATGAAGGAATGGTTTAGAGTTGAGGGCAACATTTAGGAAATCATAAGAAATAAGCTTGAAACAAAGCTTATTGGGCTTAAGCAATAAGCTTAGGCTCTGGTTAAGCTCTGCTAAGGGCTTATAGATCCCTGTTTAGCTGGGATCTTGAGGTAACTTTCTTTCTCTTTTGTTACTTTTCATAATTTCTAGCTTAATAATAGATAATTTGCTTAATAGCCTAGAACTGCTTATTTGCTTATTCTGTATGCTTATTAGTGCTTATTTGTATTTTATTTAGTTTATTAATCATAATAGATAATCTGTTTTTAGCCTAATCATTTTAGATCATAGAATTTTATATATTTGTCTTAAAAACCATAAAAAACCTAAAATAAGTTAGAAATAGTGTAGATCTTGATTTCTGTCTAAGTAGCTGCTAGATCATGTTTGTTGAGCTTAATTTAAGCTATTAGTAATCTGGTAGTTCAGGATTAATCATTAGATTTGCATTTTAAAGCTTTTCTTAAAAAACTGTCATGTCCTAAAGGGGTGTTTGGTTTAGTCTAGTTTGACTATCAAAAGTCATAGGAATTGAGTGATTTCTCTTTTGGTAGTTAGATCTTCATAATAGGTTAGGATTTAAGAAAGTTTTGAAGGTTAGTTTGAAATTTTGAAGTTTTTAAGGCTTATTATGACTAAACCTGCACCAGGGCATATTGTTTCTTAAAGTTTGATTGCTAAAATTTGATCTAAGCCTCCAAGGCTTAGATTGTGCTTGCTTTGTGTTTATAAACACTCAAGAAGAGTGTCCAAGTGCAGGTTTACCCTTAAGGTAACCTGCACTATTGGATTTGTGCTAAGTGTCAAGTGCATCAGCAGGAACTAGGTTGTTCCTGCTGTCACTTTTGAATTTAATTTTAGTTAAGTAAAAGTAGGTCTTAGGTTCTTAAATTCAAGTAGGATAAAGTCTAGGTATAGCTTATTATAGATTAAGTCTTAATTTGCATTTTCTAGCTTATTTACCTAGCTTAATTCAGCTGTCAAAGTCACTAAATAACTAAAAAAAAGGGCCAAAAACAGTAGGTAGATAGTTTAGCTCCTTAAATTTTAAATTCTAGCTTGTAGTACTAGATTTTATTATTAAAATAAGTAGCTTATAGGTGGTTGGTCAATTCTCTAGGAGCTTATTCTCTGATATTGCTTATTGAGCTTTTAAGCTTAATTTGATTCTGAGGATTTCAGCTTGTTTTCTGACTTTGCATCTTTGTCACTTAAATTCAGATAAGCTCTAGTATCATTAAGCTATTTCTCTTTTCAATTATAGTTAATACATATCATAAGCTGTCCAAACCACTTTTTACTTTTTGATTTGAGCTTATTTTGAGCTTTTAGCAGCTTATTTAGTAAAACCAAGGGTAAACCCTTACTTTCTGAAGTCAGCTTATTGATAAGCTCTTTTTGAGCTTATTATTGGTTTTCAGCCCAAAGTGCTTTTGTTAATTTTGTTCACACCAGCCTCTTCTACAACTTTGCTTTTGTAAGTTTTTGATAATAAGCACTTTTTAATTACTCAACTTAATTTGGGCCTTAATGGACTTATTTTGAAATCGGGCTAGACTTTCAGGGTAGGTTTTGTAACTTTTCAATTTCAATTGTTTTTCTGTTAGTCCTTACGTTAGTTAGTTAGTTTCCCCGTTAGTCCTTTAGGTCTTTGCACCATTAGTCCCTAGTTAATTAATTAATTAGTTTTAATTAGTTTTATTTAATAATTAGGGTTTAGTTTTAATTAGTTTAATTAAGCTTTAATTAAAAGATAAAAATTAGGGCTTTTATTTTTATAAAATTTCTGCACTTTTTATTTATCTAGTATAATTTTTATAAAATTTGTAGGATTATATTTTTAATAGTTTTATTAATTTTTAAAGTTTTTAATTAGTTTAAATTTTAGAAAAGTCATATCTTTAAATCTAAAAAGCCAAAAATAGTAATTATTTTTTCTAAAATATTTTTTTTACTTATTTTACATAGGAAAAATATAATTTCAATTATTTTCTATTTTTTTTATTTTTAGGATTTAATTAGAATTAAATAGTTTTTAATTGATAAAAAAAATTCAAAAATAATCTAAAATATATTTTCATTTTTCTTAAAATTTTCTTTTATCCTAATTTAGGTTTAGAAACTTAGTTTGCAATTTTAGGGTTTAATTTTTGTCTATTTGCTTAATTGTCGCGTTTTATTTATTTTCCGTATTTGTTTGATTGTTTAAATTGCTTTAATTGTTCAATTTTAATTGTTGTTTCTTATTTAGTAGTTATAGATATCAAAATCATCTATTTTCTTATACAAATCAGAATCCAAGCATAAACGAGTTTTCAATTTCACTAGTCGTTGGGGAAACGACCCGGGTGATCATATTTATCCGGTTAAATATACGTATTATATATATTTTTGAGAGTGAATTTTCCTTAGGGAATTTTCTTAATTGCTCTTGTGGAATATTATTTTTATAGTATATTTTATTGTGTATCTAAACTGCAATCAATAATACAGACTTAAAAGACACTTGGTTTTACCTTGTTTTGAGACTCTAATTAACACAAAATTGATCTTAAACTATCTCTTTCTAAGATTCTAAATTATAAGCTGATATGAATGAATAGAAAACTACAGATTTAAACAACAACTAATGAAGACCTTGAAATTGAAATTTAAACCTTGAAAACCTCAAACAACAGAGTAAATCTACTAAATTGAGTTAGTTAAACATGGCTTAATAACCACAACCCATTGAAAATCCATTTTTGACCCATTTTGGGCTTGACCCAAACACCCCTTTAAAGTTATGAAAACTAATTTTAGGCTAATCTAAGCTGATTAAAGGCAAGATTTATATGAACAGATATTAGAAGACTCAAAAGAAGGGCAGATAAGCACTTAAGAACAGGAAATAAGAACTTTTAAGCAAGATTGAAATTCAACAGTACAAAGCTATATAAAAGACAGAATTATTAAAAACAATGAAATAAGATATAGAACAATGCAGGAAGCTTCAAATAACAAACTATGATATAAATAAGCTCAAGATAACAAGAAATAAGCACAATAAGCAAAATTTAAGCAATGCTACAGTAACTCAAAGCAAAAATTTTTTATAATAATAATAAAAACTGTGGGCTGATAAAAGTTTACTACCTCTTGCCGGCTCACAACCGATGTGGTAGTCTTCTAAAGAAAGCCCATAGTAAGAATAAAAAATCCGAGACTGATAAAAGTTTGCTGCATCTTGCCGGCTCACAACCGATGTTGCAGCCTTCTAAAAGGTCGAGGGTTACAATTGCATAAATGTTTAATATTAAGTTTAAATTAATAAATAGATTTCTTTTTGTTAAATTCAAATATGCTTTTGAACTTTGACTATTCTATTTTATAAGCTATGAATATTCGGGAAACCTGAGAGTTTTTGAAACCTAAGGTCCGTGAGTCCCGATACTAGTCTCTGTGGGGTGTCAAAAGCCTGGTCACTTAGCCGCAAGGTTGGGATGTGCCGAGACGAAAGTCGCTACATGGGATGATCTCGCCTTCAAACTCATTATTCTTGGGTGGAACGTGAAGCATAGTATTTTGCAAAACGTTGATCCATGGTTGAAATTCAAAATAGCACACTCACTTAAGATATAATAAATGTCGGGAGTAAAAAGTTCACAAGTTGCAAATATGAGTAGTGTTAGCATCTTTACTGATATTTAGCTGTGATTTCGTTTTAAGCTTGGTTTGGAGCAAGTGAAAAGTCGGGGACGATGAATTTATCCTTTTTGGGGCATTCTCGGATCGAAATGCATCTTGTTCTATGATCCCTAATAGTTATGGAAATAACGAAAGTCAAAATATTCTTAGTTTACAAAAAGTTTTTAAAAAATGGGAAAATGGGGTGTTTTAAAGCTTGTGATTTCTTAACTTTCTCCACAAAAGTCTTTACTACTTTTCAAAGATTAAGTTTGGGGAAGTTTTGAGGTATTTGGTTTTAAAGCATATAATATTGCGTGAGGACACGCAATCGCTTAGTTTGGGGAATTTTGATATGTGAGAAATCACATATCTTTATTATATCCAAAATAGCCCTTAAATGATCAAAATATGCAAAAATATATTTGTATATTGCTTGTTTTGTCTTTGTGATTATGTAGGTACGAATAATGCAAAAATCACAAGAAAATGGCCAAAATCGGACAAACACGGACATGGGAATGGATAAAGTGCAAAAGAGCCGGAAGATTTCTACTCAAAGGTCAACAAAGTCAACCCATGATCAACATTTGGTCAACTCACAAAGGACAAAATTCTCAAAAATTCCAAATCTGTCCTTATTGTTAAACCTATTTTACTACAAGTCCTAAAATGGATAACACCGTTAGTCCTTTTATTGAAAAAGGCTAACGGTCGTTAAGTCCTAACCTTTATCCCTTTTTCACCAAATAACCAAGCCTTAATCATTTACCTGGCCCAACCTATTTGATATAAAAAAGGCCCAAGTCAAACCCTCAAGCCCCGGTCAAACATTTTAAACGAATAGTAAATAGATAAAAAAGGCGCGAGTCATTTTTTACTATTCATCATCGTTTCTACCTTATTACCTTGTCAAAACATGGGGTTAATTCAAATTGATTGCGGGAAAAGTAGATTCGAGTACCAAGCACCACCTCAGCAAAAGAAAACGTCATACAAGCTTTTGCTTGGTTGAAACCCACATGAAGTGACACGTGGACATAGAAAGAAAGCACACCAATCAATGAAATTTGCACTAAAACAAGTGCAAAAGAAGACAGAGGTCTAATGCCACGTTGGCAATCCGTGTGCTCACTTAATGATCCAACGGCTCAAAATTGGGATCCAATGATTGGAATTAAATGAAGGGTTAAGATCAATTATAAGAGGAGCGTATCCAGACTCCTAGAAGCTTCACCAAGACCCTATAAATAGAGAGCCTCTCCTCACACACATCATCTTCTTTTTCCAGTTTTTAAGTAGTAGCTTAATTTAGTTTTTAGCTTATGTAATTTTCATTTAAATGTAATTTTAATTCTGTTTTAAGTCTTTGTAATCTCTATTTCAAAGTATTGTAATTAGCTTTTGAATCAGTGAAATCTTAGTTTTGTTTTTACTCATCATGCTCTTATACTCCAAAAAGCTCTTATAAACTGTTTTCATAAGCTCATACTAGTCATAAGCTACTAAAAGCTCTTTCAAGTCTCTAAGCTTGGAATTGAGCTCAATTAAGCCATTAATCTACTTAAACCCTTAAAATCAGTTACCTATGCTTAATATGGATTTTAGCTATTTGGATGATAAGCTTACAATGGAAGAGCTTATTGGACTTTTACTAGCTTATCCTTGTGATAAGCTAGAGCTTTAGAGTAGCTCCTTGAGCATTATTGCCTTGTTTATGCAAAGGCTTTTGTAAGTCTTCTTTAAATTTCAAGTTTCTTAGCTTAATAATTGCATTTGCTTATTTTTAGCTTATTACTTGCTTATTAGTGCTTAATTCTGTCTTATTGTGCTTATTGGATATGATTGATCATCTGTTTTCAACTTTAGAAGCTCAGATCTTAGTTTTTCATATTTTGTCTTAAAAATCATTAAAAATCCAAAAATATTAGCATAACTATTAGCTTATTGATTCTGGCTTATTTGATTAGTGTTATAAGTTCATCGGGTCTGTTAAAAGTTATTTAATATCTGGCATTTGATATTTGTGCTTTAAATCTCATTATCATAAGCTTATAATGGGATTTTATAAATTAAATGGGTGTTTGGCTATTGACAATACTAACTAGAAGTTAGTACTGCCATAAGCCATTTGGCTTTTTGGATCACTTTAAATCTCATTAGTAGGTTTATATAAGCAGGATTTATAGTAGCTTGTAGGTTTAATCAAGTTTTCATAAGTTTTCTAGTCTAAATTTTGAATCTGCTAGTATAGTTTTAGTCTTACTTGCATTTTTAGCTTAATAGCTTTCTAATTGCTCTCATAACTCAATTTACTCTTAGTATGAAGTTTTAAAAGACATAGCATCAAGTCCATAGCCTGCATTTTATAAGTTATTAAAGTTGAATTCATCTCTATGTGCACTGCATCAGCAGGATAAAAAGCCAAAAAGTCCTTTTTCAACATCAATTTTCAGAAGGTTAAATTAGTTTCTAGATCTTAATTTTTTAGTTTATAAGTAGTTTTTAGTCCATTAATAATTAGTTTGAACTTGTTTTCTAAAAACAAGCTCATTAGCTTATCTGTTTTTAAGCTCAAAGTCTGTCATATGTCTTTTTTGTTTGTAGTTTTTCATTAAAAAGTTGTTTCGATTTTTAGCTTATTTCTTGTTTCCTTTGGCTTATTTCATGCTTAATATGCTTAATAGATTAGACTTAGGTAGCTAGTAGCTTTTAGTTCATAAATTTCAGCTTATTGTTAGCTTTTTGAGTTGTCAGTTTTAGATTATAAGCCAAAAAGTAAAAAAATATAGTTAAGTATTTTTCTGTCTTTTAAGCTGATTTCCAGCTTATTTATGGAATTACATAAAAAGTTTCTTTTATTAAAAGTGCTTATTTTCGGCTTTTCTACAACTTTGTTTTTTAAAGTTTTTCTAAAAAAAGGGAAGATGGAAATCGGGGGTGAGCAAGGCTCGAACCCCCGACCTCAACATCCTCACCTTTTATAAACGTCTCACAACACTCACTCACTACCAACGTGCCCTGGGGTCTTTTTCGTTATAGTTTCACAAAATTTATTATTTGTATACATTTTAGCCTTTTTGTACAATAAGCTGTTTTAGCTTATTGCACAGCTTATTCGATAAGCTGTGATTCCCAACTTATTTTTCTTAGATTCCTCTTAGTTCAAGCTACTTTCTATAATTTTTTCAGAATTTTTATAATTAGTTTAGTATTTTTAAACATTTATTTTTATTAAAAACTTTAAAAATTCATAAAAAATAGAAAAATAATCAAAAAAATTAGGAAATTTTCTTTTATCATATAGTTTCTAGGAAAATTAGTTTTGCTTCCGTAGGGTTAAAATTGCAAAATTTCAATTTTTAAAGAACGGGATTCGTTTCCGTTCACGTTTCTCGTGTTTTTAAGCTCAATTCAACTCAGTTTTTGCTCTAGTTTTCTTTAAACTTACTTTTTAGTCAATTAGAGTCTATTAAAAGAGAAAAATTCATTTTAGGTTTAATTTTGGAAATTTAGGGTTTTTAATCACCGTTTAGGGTTCCCGTTTTGTGTTTTTAGTTAAAGTTTAAATTCCCGTTATTAAAGTTAGGTTTAATTGTCCTTTAATTTGCTCACTTTTAGGATTTTAGGAAACAAATCATATTTGAACCAATTCAAATCATTGTCCAAACAACAAACGTGGTCTCAATTTTATAAATCTTCGAGGAATACAAGGTAAATATACGTATTATTATATATAATTGTGAGAATTTTCCTTTATTCCTTTGTCCTCAAGGGTAGTTTGGTAATTTTCTATTATTATATTATTATACGTGTATAAAACTTTACGCAACAGTTTTCATAGGAGCAAGTACACGCGTGGAAGGGTGCATCTATAATTATGGTGTACAACATAATTATACATGCGGCACAACACAAATGGACTTGCAAGTATGATTACATGTAATTGGTGTTGATACATATTGGTATGTTTGTACGTATATAGTATTGTGGGGATAATAATTACATGGGATATGAAATCTGTAGTGTATCGTCTAATATATATAATCCTATGTCTTAGCAGAAACATGGTTTAAAAACGTCAACCTAACAACCCTCCTAATGTCGCGGAAATTATTGCTCAACAACTTTAGAACATCATCCCGAACATCGTGACTCATGTGACTAACAACCTCAACAATGCCAATGGTAATGGAAATGGTGGAGGAAACAATGGTTGCACCTACAAAGGATTATATAGCGGATTGAAAAGATGGAATCCGTGATAAATAATAGTGGATGTTTGACTAATCAAAGGGTGAAGTATGCCGCGAGTTCATTCATTGGCAAAGCTTTAACTTGGTGGAATACTCAAGTCCAAGTAAGAGGTCGAGATGCTGCTAATGCAATGGCGTGAAATGACTTCAAGGCATTGCTAACAACAGAGTTTTGTCCAAGCAACGAGATTGAGAAGTTAGAAAGCGAGTTTTGGAATCATTCAATGATTGGTGCTGATCATGCTGGATACACTGACCGATTTCATGAGTTGGCAAAGTTGGTTCCACATTTGGTAACTCCTGAGATGAAGCGTGTCACAAGGTACATTAATAGGTTGCCATCTCAGATTCGTGGAATGCTTCGAGCTACTCAACCTGCTACTATTCAAGCTGCTATTCTTACTGCTGGGATATTGACTGATGAGGCAGTCCGTAGTGGTACTTTGGCTAAGGCTGGTGAGCAAAGGAAAGAAAGGGATGAGGTGAGTAAGTCAGAAAGTGTTAGAAAAGATGAAAAGAAAGCTAAAGGGGGACGAGGGTTTGTAGCAGCAGTTTCTCCTGCAAGAGAAAATGGAAATTTTCCAAAGTGCGCTAGGTGTAAGGGTTATCATGCTGAAAAAGGACTATGCCGAGTGTGCTACAATTTCCAAAGGCCGGGTCACATAGCCAGAGATTGTAGATCACCGGTTAGGCATGTAGAGCCGATACGAGCAGTTAGGCCAAGAGATGGGCAGAAAGCTTGTTATGAATGTGGGAGTTTGGATCACTTACGTCCAAATTGTCCTAGGTGGAATCAAGGACATAATCAATCTGGAAATAAGCTAGCGTTGGAAGGGAATAGGAACACCCGAGGCAATGAGAACCAAGCGAGGGGAAGGGCTTTCAATGTGAATGCTGTTGATGCTCTTCAGGATCCTAATGTAGTAACGAGTACGTATTCCTTAAACAATCTCTACGCTACTGTGCTTTTTGATTATGGTGCTGATTTTAGTTTTATATCCACTAAATTTGTGCCCTTATTAAATGGGAAACCTAGTATTGCGAACCCGAGATATGTGATAGAAGTAGCTAATGGTAAGAAGGAAGAAGTTGATAAAGTTTTCCGTGGCTGTAGACTAGAGCTAGGAGATTCTATATTCCCTATAGACTTGATACCATTAGGACAAGGAAGTTTTGATGTGATAGTAGGAATGGATTGGTTTTCAAACCAAAAGGCAGTGATCGTGTGTCACGAGAAGATAGTTAGGATACCTGTAGAAGGAGGTAAGGTACTCTGTGTTCAAGGAGAACTTAATGTCGGGAAGACAAAGACGTTAATGAGCACAAAGGCGAATGAACTAACGTTAAGCGATATTCCTATCGTACATGATTTCGAGGACGTATTTCCGGATGACCTGTCAGGATTACCACCATAATGACAAGTGGAGTTTCGTATAGATTTGATTCCTGGAGCGACGCCCGTAGCGAAGTCGCCATATCGACTGGCGCCTTCGAAGATGCAAGAACTATCGGAGCAACTTTAAGAGTTGCAAGACAAAGGATTTATTCGGCCAAGTCACTCACCAT
>BQNB010053293.1:3542-40080 GCA_026074375.1 Tanacetum coccineum | reverse complement strand
GGGCTTATTTTCTTTGCATTAGCTTATTAAGCCTTAAAAAGCCTAAACAGTCAAGTGCATAACCCTTAGTCTTCAATAAGCAAACTATCACCATTTTTCGGGTTATTTTAGGCTTATTTTTAAGTTTTGTAAAAATTTCTTTTTTTAAAAGTTATGTATATTTGCTTAATGTTTAGTTTTTCAAAAAGAAAATAAAAAAAGTGATTTTTCAAAAAGGGAAGGCACAGGGGTCGAACCTGTGACCTCCCCTTTACCATACCAAGCATTTAACACACACACTCACTACCACTAGCACCAGTAGAGCCATCTGGTCTTACTTCTCCACATTTAATATAAAACCCCTTTTAGCCCTTTTAGCCTTAACATCTTATTTTGCTTATTTACTGCTTATTACAACTTCGTTTAGTATTTTTAATTAATTTTTTATTAAAACTGTTTTTAATTCATATTAAATTAAATAAAAGTCAAAAAATATAATTCTTTTTTTTTAAATTTTCTTTTATCATTTAGGATTGTTAAAAATTAAATTTGCTTTTGTAGGGTTAAAATTTTAGAATTTGTTTTTTAAAGAACGGGAATTGGTCCCGTTCTCGTTTTTCTTCGTTTTTTCACCTTAATTGCTTTCGTTTTAGGGTTTCCTTTATTTGTTCTTGCATTTTAGTTATTTAGATTTATAAAAAGTTAAAAAATCATTTTAGGATGAAATTTTGATAATTTAGGTTTTAAGTCACGTTCTTTTTTTAGGATTCCCGTTAACGTTTTTAATTTCGTATTTGCTTTCGTTTTTAGTTTAGCTTGCCTTTTAATTGATTTTTCCCATAGAATTAGAAAACCCATTCAAAGCCTTGTTATATTCAAACATCAAATATCAAACCGACTCTCGACTTTCCATTGCACGCCTCGTCAGGAAAACGACCCAGGAATTTCATACTACTCCGATTTCATTGATTTTCTTTCTTTATATCTTATCAAGGGTCAATTGTTTTGGTTTGGTTAATATAAGTAGTATATTATTATTATATATTATTTATATATACCTAAAATGATTGAAGTCACATATGCATCCTCCAGATTCTTCATTGACGAGAGAGTCCCGGTTGAGCTTAGAGATCCTCTAGGATGACATGGTTTCATGCACCAAAAACTTCAAACTCTTCTTGAAACCTTAGGTACAAATCCCAGCTATGAATTCCGTGGTGCTTAGGTCTTAGGGTCTGGTCCAGCAAGAGCCATATGGCTTATTTTTATGGCTGACCAGCCTGGTCTTCTTCCATGTGTACCTACTCTGGTTGAGGTCGAGACTCAAGAGTTTCACCAGGGTCTGATCCAGCCTGATCTTGATCAAGTTCCACCGTCTTTTCCTTGATGTTTTCCTATTTCTCCACATCTTCTCCTAGTTCTTTAGTAATTTTCACTATCTCCGTATCACCTCCACTGCTTGTCTTATCTGATCTAGCACCTGTTTCAGCATCTGCAGCAGGCGGAGAGTCACGAATGATATTGGCATATGTGTCATCCAGTGGTTGTGCAAAGGGTCCAGTTGATGCCTTTTAAGTAGTTGGAGTCCGCCTTTGGAGTATGAATTGGTCCGTGGTGCTTCTCCTTTTTGGTATATGCAGGGCTAGCAGAGATTGGGCAGCTTGTTCTTCAGTGACAATGGCTTTACCCTTACCTTCTACTACAGGGAGTGGTCGGATGGCCTCTGCAACAGGTTCTTAAATTGCCACACCTCTAACATGTGCATGACCCTGTGCCTAAAACGAGTCCAGACTCATCTGAATAGCAAGTTCCATATCATATTCTTCACCTGCACCTTCTTATTCAAGCTCAGGTTCAGGTTCAGAATGAGCTGGTTCTTCATAAGGTTCATCAACCAGCTGGAAAGAGCTCTTCACGTTGCAAACTTTGCAACTTTACCCTTGCCGGCTTTTTGTAGTGGTGTAGCCTTGGTTGACTTTTCTTTGGTGGGCTTCAGCTTGGGTGGCTTTGCCTTGGTTGACTTTCCTTGGTTACCTTTGGTTTCGGTGCAGGTTCTGGTTTGCTTGACTTCTCGATAGCAGGCTTTGGCTTGGGTTGCTTGGTACTTGCAGATTTCTTCTTTCCTTCCTTTTTTGCAGCAACTTTCTGATCATGCTTTGCGACCATTTCCAGATAAGTATTGTAGTATGATGCATTCTAGATATTGTTTGAGATCAGCTCATTGGGAATTGGCATTCCAAAGACTTCATCGATTTCGCCTTTGGAGACAAATTTGATATTACCGAGTCTGCGGTCTTCTTTAACAAGATGAAACGGAGATGCTGATCTTTGGTGAATATTGTGAATTCTTCCCAAGTGACAGATTATAAGCTTCGTGGATCGAAAATAAGGAATAACGTGAGGCTTGTCTTTCCTGCCCTTCTTAGTGAGACTGCCCAGATTGGCCTTATCAGTAAGAAAGGTCTGCATTGCTTGCATGAAATCTTTTCCTACATAAGTTCAGCATAGTCAACATTAGTACTTGTAATAATTCCCAAAGCATCTGAAGAACTGGATATCATCGGAACTATTCATGCCTAGAAGTCTTGCCTGTGAGACATTGGTTGATCATAGACAGTATTGCTCTCTAGGGCTAATACAGGTGATTCACCGCCATACTTGACACAAAGTGAATCACCTCCGGATAACCTAGCTTATTCATAAAGTCCATAATTGCATCACCTGAAGGAGGTGACACAAATGGGTGAGCTTGATAAATGGGAGTTATCTCCAAAGCTTCCCTCAGAAGATTTGCATCCAGTGTGAACCATTCTTCATCCAACTGAAATCGGTAAGTCCCAGCTTTTTCCACATACGTAAGCGTGTTCTAGAATTGTTGAATGTAGATAGCTGGAACTGAGGCAGAAGCAGTGAATGCCCTGAAGAAGTTTGTGTTTTGTAGAATGTACAAAGCAATCATTTTTTTTTTTTTTTTTTTTTTTTTTTTTTTTTTTTATGAAAGATTGGGTTCTTTTGCCTCTTTTGAAGATCCAAGACATGGTTGCTCTTTCCGATAGGCACCCACGCAGCAAAAGGAAGAATCTGATCATCAGATCTTGTGGGAGCAGGAGCGAGAACATTCTCATCAGCCATTTTGTCTGCACAGGGATATCAACAAAGACAGGCAGACAAGACATATATCTTGATGTTAGATCAGAACATTGACAAGCTTCGTTTGATTATGTGAGAATAAGTCCATTTGGTCAAGGATATCCGATGAACACAAACAAGTTAACAAGTCCCGGATGGGTGTTAACGAGGTAATTGTGCATTTGGATTGGGCCTTAAGAGGATATTGGGACTAATGGGCCAAAACTTTAAGATTCTTGCCCAAACTGCTACTCACCAGACACCAAACCGCTTGTCAGAGGAGAGTTAAATCGAAACTGTTGTTTGAAGGCTAAATGATCACAACCGCTATGTAGCTGATTTGATCAAAACCGCCCCGACCCAAACAGATATGAATATAATATTCATTTGTTAAATCAAACCGCTTTCTGTTCAAACGTCTACGATTTATTTTATTCATTTTTTTAATCAAACCGCCTTGACAAACAGTTACGATATATTTTATTCTATTTTAATAAACGCTTGTGACCAAACAGTTACCGAATATTCTATTTATGTTATTCAAACGCTACCAGTTAAGAATAGTTTCGAATTTGAAATAGCGGTTGGATTATTTTAATAATACAATATCTCATCAAACCGTAACCTAGTAGCGGTTTGCCTGCTCAAATAAAATATTCAATTAGATAAATCGCTATCATGCAGACCTAAACAAACCGCTATCACGCAAAACATGTCAAACCGCTATTAAGAAACTACAAACCAAACCGCTATCTAGAACCTAAAATGCAAACACATTCAAGTACCATCTTACACACTACGGGACAAGCATATATGGGTTCCAATACATTCCTAAATGTTGCTGAGAACACATACACGCTTAACAACAAGTAACAACAAAGTTTGACTATTAAAATTCAATCAACACATGAAAAATCATCAAACCAAGATCATAGACAGCTGGGGAGTGAATTGAATCAACAAATAAGCATCACCTATACCTAGTAGCTATTTCCTAGCAATCCACACATCATTCCAAACACTCTCATTGGTTTTCGATAGGGATAACCACTTAAATCAATCTAGGCTCCTAAAGTGTTATAGAGACCATGATCAAGCAGAGATATAATTAATTTAGGTCTTAGCCGCATGTATCCCACCCACCAATTCACAATTTCAAACAACACATAAGATTTAGATTGAACCCTAGGTCGAATCTAGACATGTAAGCCATTTAAGTATGTTTTAAATTGATTCCTTTCACCAAAGGCATCATCTTAATGTATTGAACGAAGTTTTAGAAGTACCTTGGCAAAAAATCCACATGAAATCAAGAATCAATAAGGTTGTTCTAGGTGGCAGTTTGCGAGAGAGAGAATGAGTTTGTGAGTTTGACTAGATTTGAGAAGTTTGACCAAAATGTCAAACCGCTACCTATATAAACTAAAGGTTTGGTGATTTGGTAGATTTGGTAGATTTGGTCCCTTAGGTTTCTAACACTCTTGAATTTTGGTTTAAATGTTTTCTAGTGTAGACATGTTTGAAGAATGGCAGATTTAATCCTTGAAGTTTGGTAGAGCAAGAAAACAATTAGCATAATGCACATAAGTCCCTAAACTCTTTAACTAATGACAATTTTAGCCCTTTGAGTTAAAAGTAATGAACTCCCCTTCAAATTATAACCCCGTATTACCATAAAACCTTTTTCCATGATGTGATCTAGAAACTCATTTGATGCAATAAACTTGAAATCACTCCCCCCTCAAACAATGACCCGTTTTCTTTTTAAAGATCTGTAGTCGTTGTTTGAGTTGAAAGGTTTATTTTGAAAAACCTGAATTGATGAATTTCCAACAACACTTTACCACCGTGATTAACATAAATAATTTTTGAAGAATCAATTAAGAAGAAAATTATTTGGTCATAAATGGAAGACTTCTCTTCTGGTTAAGAAAGAATGCACTGAAACGTACATTAATCCTTGGGTGCACGAATATTAAGTAATCCGTGCCCGAGAAAAATTAATTACCCGTTGTTAGGAATGGCTGTCTTTTTGGCGACAAGCATTCCTCAATTTGAAAAACGGGTTGTAGTCTGAAATAACTGCAAGCCATGAAGACATGTTTTAAAACTGTTTGAACTTCTGCTCGAACTTCATTTAAAGACCAGTGTCATTATTGAATGACATTTCTAGGTCTGTAAATGTTATCGATTTTCAAAAGACACGTCTTGAAAAATATTTTTGGTATTTTCAATTTTTCTAATTTTTATGGTTTTTATAGGTTTTATATTTTTGTATTTTGTTTTTGTGTTTAGTTATATACAAATATACATAAGATATAGTAAGGCCATCCTTTACTCCTCTTCTCCTTCCCGAAGACGTTTAAGGGTTTCCAGAGTCATACTCTTCATACCAAGACGCGGGAGAAGGAATTCGAACCGCTCTCTAGGTAATGCCTTGGTAAATATGTCCACAAGCTGATAATCCGTCGTCACGAAGTACAATTCAACCACACCCTTTTCAACCTGATCTCTAATGAAATGGTGTCGGATGTCAATGTGCTTGGACCTGGAGTGCTGGACATTGTTGCAACAGAGAGCAATAGCACTGTGGTTGTCACATTAAAGGGGAATCTTATTGAAGGCAAAACCGTAGTCTGTCAGCTGTGACCTCATCTAAAGTATCTGAGCACAACATCTATACATGGCAATGTATTCAACCTCTGTGGTTAAGATCGCAATGCTCTTCTGTTTCTTTGATGACCAGCTGACTAATTTATCTCCAAGGAATTAAGCACTTCCTGACATACTTCTTCGTGTATCCTGAGGACCGACATGGTCCGCATCTGCATAGGCCGTTAGTGCCATAGCGGTGTCTTTCGGATACCAAAGTCCCTAATTAATGGTTCCTCTTTAATAGATTACCTAAAGACATATTTAGTGCTCAAGGTGTTCTTGTTGGCGGTGCCTGATACCTAGCACACATGCATACTTCGAATACAAGGTCGGGTCTGCTGGCAGTGAGGTACATTAAGGAGCCGACCATACTACGAAATCGAGTCTGGTCAACTAGAATCCCTAAGGGGTCCTCATCCAGTTTAAGTCGATCTACCATGGGTGTATCAATAGGGTCACACGAATCCATCCCAAATTTCTTTAAGATTTCTAGAGCAAATTTTAATTGATTAATAAAAATGCCTCTGGGACTTTGAGAAACTTGTAATCCTAGGAAAAAAGACATTTGTCCTATCATTGACATTTGGAATTTGGAACTCATCTCATTAGAAAATATATCACATGCTTTAGGGTCGGTCGAGGCAAATATGATATCATCTACATATATTTGAACAAGAAGAATATGTTTGCCTATTTTCTAAGTGAATAATGTCAGGTCAACTGCACCTTTGGAAAACTTGTTGTCCAGAAGAAACTATGACAATGTATCATACCATGCCCGAGGAGCTTGCTTTAAACCATACAAAGCTTTCTTCAGACGATAAACATGTGTCAGATGATCTAGATCAACGAAACCCTCTGGTTGACAAACATAGACTTCTTCCTTTAACACGCCATTAAGGAATGCAGTCTTGACATCCATTTGATAGATGGTCATGTTCATACTGGCGGCATTAGAGAGGAAGATTCTTATAGCCTCGATGCGTGCAACCGGTGCAAAGGATTACTCAAAGTCAATACCCTCTGCTTGTCGATATCCCTTGGCCACTAACCTAGCTTTGTTTTTCAGAACATCACCGTACTCATCAAGCTTAACTTTGTAAATCCACTTAAGAGCTAATCATGACACAGTCGGGTCATGATACTAATTCCCATACTTGAAGTCATCAAATTTGTAAATCTCATCTTGCATGGCTTGAAACCAGCAATCCTTAGTTATAGCAGATTTGAAGTTCTTTGGTTTGACTTTAGCTGTACAGAGTTATACAAGCACCACAAGGCATCGGTTGCAAGTTATTTTCTGGTGGATACCGGTCGAGAGGGATTGCCAATGACATTATCAAGCGGGTGATTCTTGCTCCATTTCCCGAGATGATGATGTGGTTGAGATACATGAGTTGAGTCCGCTGAACTGACATCCCTAGATGATGATGCTTCAGAACTAGGTTCCGGAGCAAACACGTTTACGAAGGGATTATTGTCAACAGGAGCAAAAGGATTGTATTCAATGATATTAGATCCAGCAGTAACACCTTGATGTGAACTTGGAGATTGTAATGCCGAGGATGATGGTGAATGACTTAGAGAAGGTGCATCTTGATCAATGGTAGTAGAAGAAGGTGTATCGGCGGAATTGACTAGAACTGAAACTGCTGAAGCAAGAGAGACTGGTCTATTAACACGTGGAGGTTCAAGGTATTCATTGAACATCAGTTAGAATAAGATCTCTAGCTCTTTATTTTTTGGGGGAACATAAGGTGCTACAGGGACTGGATTGGGTATGAGCCCTGAACTTATCTGTCCAGGCGTCAGAAACGTAGGGCGGGTCCTATACTGAGTTGCACAGGAGCCATCGGCTCAGACAGCTCATCGAATTGAACGTCAATAGTTTCCATGATTCGTCGGGTCATTTTATTATAGATTCTATAACCCTTCCTACTTGGTGCATAACCAACAAAAATTCCAATATCAGCTGTTGGTTGTAATTTTCCAAGATCCTCGCTATCATTAGTAGGGTAACAAAGAGCACCAAAATCTCTGAAAAAGGTAATATCAGGCTTCTTATCATGCACCAGCTCATATGGGGTTTTGTTATGACGAGTGTGAATAAGGGATTGATTTTGGGTATAACAAGCGATAGCAACAGCTTTTGCCCATAGAAACATCGGAGCCTTGGAAAATATCAGCATTGTCCTAGCAGCCTCCACAAGAGTATGGTTCTGTCTTTCGACAATGCCATTCTGCTGTGGAGTCCTGGGAACTGATTTTTGGTAAAAAATGCTGACACGTTCATAATACTCAGTCAGAACTTGATTAACAAATTCTATGCCATTATCGGTATGGATGTATCTGACAGTTTTGCTGAGACCGATTTGTATTTGCTTCAAAAATTTGATGACGACCTCTGAGGTTTCATCCTTCAATCTTAAAAACTTAACCCAAGTAAACCTAAAATAGTCATCAACTATGACTAAGATGTATTTTTTCCCCATTTATTTTTTGCACTCACATTGGTCTACATAAGTCCATATGAAGGGTATTAAGAACTTCCAAGTTGGTGTTTTTTAGTTTTGGGTGTGTGGGTATGCTTTTTGCTCTTACCTAGTTGACATGCTGAGCAGAGATGATCTTTCTCAAACTTCAATCTAGGTAAGCCTCTTACTAAATCCTTTCTTACAAGGTCATTGATGGTACCGAAGTTCAAGTGGTTTAAACGACGATTCCATAACCATGATTTGTTCTTGGAGGCTTTGGACAACAAACAGATTGAGGAGGACTTCATCATGTCTTCAACCGAGATAGTGTACAAATTAGAACCACGAGAACCTTTAATTAATTCAACACCATCTGTATCTCGAACATAACATGAATGCTTCCTGAATGCAACTTCCAGATCAGAATCGCAAAATTGTCCGACAGAAAATAGATTGTGTCCCAGTCCTTCCACATAGTATACCCTAGAGATCACATTGTCACCAATCACGTAATCTCCATAACCCATGATAGCACCAAAGTGGTCATTCCTGAATCTAACTGTCTCGATGAACTTTTTCACGAAATTCTTGAGCCGTGAGCGATCCCCCGTCATATGTTTTGAGCAGCCTGAATCCAAATACCAAAGGACGATCTGTACGACCTGCATTTGAAAACAGACGAAGATGGAGAGTTTGGAAAGTTGGATCCCTAATTTTGGTTGGGGTCCAGTTGGTTAGCATAAGCAATTGCCTTATTCTCAGGTGGAGTGGGAATGCTACCGGGAACTGCCTGGTACGGTTGGTTTTTACGTTGGTATCTAGTTAATGGTTTCTGAAATGTGTGACTTAATTTCCTAGTTATCACAGTTTTACTAGTACTAACGTTTTCCGTTTGCTTAGCAGGCACAACTTTGGATTTAGTGAGCCTAGTTAAAGGGCACTGTTCTCCTAAAGTGAATGTCCTTCCCGTGGGCATCCATTGATAACCTACATTGGTAAGTATTTTGCCTGTTGGTTTCCAGACTTGCTTGACTTGCTTAGGTTTCCAGACTTGCTGAACTTTACGCACAACATTTTTAACAGAGGGGGATGCATTCACAAAGTGCAAATAATTAACCCGCATAATTATATATTGATTTGCCAGACAATTTAAGTATTTGTTACATGTTCTTGCTAAAAGAATGAGAATTCAAATTAAATTACAGTACGATTAGAGCTAATACTAGAATCAATACGATTCGTGGTTTTCAAACTATAGACTTTATTTTGGTCCTAGGGTGTTCTTCTACTTTCTTTTTGTTGACACTTTAGCAGCAAGTTCCTAGTTTCTTGGTATTGCTCATGAGGTGTGATCCGCTAGCATTCAGTGCAACTGTATTACTCTGTAGAAGGCGGCAACTGTGACATTTGTTATTTTGAATGTTCTGTTTGCTCTTACATGTTTGTGTGTGTTACTATTTGCTGCTTTACATTGGTCCTCAAAATGTAACTTGCCATTTTCCTTGTTAAGGGGGTAAGTGCAAACATGGTTTTTATCCGTTGTTTTGAAGTCTTTCGGACAAGTTGCCAATCACATATTCTATCAGTTCCTCGAGAGTGTATAGTGTTAAAGGCAAGCAAATGCAAGTGAGATAAAGTGGAGCTATCTAATGGTATTTCAACCTTAGCTTCCTCTATGATCTCGCGAAGGGTTTCCTCACTTTCCTTAAGGTGTTTGAGATAATCTAGATGCACTTCCCTATTATTCCTATTGCGAGGGGGAATTGGTTCAACATCTATCGCATACCTACCAGTGGCAAGAACTCTTGGTTTAACAGAATCCATAGTGATGCATTTTAGATTTTCATGTATTTGGGCTTTCAGATTCTTATTTTTTAGTTACATGGCATTGTTGTTTGTTCGATATGTTTGGAACGCGTGTAATCTTGTATAGATCATATAATTCCTTGTTATATGCTTGGCCTTAATTTTTGCAATTCTCAGTCCTTAAAACGCTTATTTTGTCCTGGTGAGAACGTTGACTTTTTTAGTTATAGGGTGTTCTGAAACCTTATGGCCCTTGAAATCATGAGGTACGGTCTGCTTCACTACGGGTCTCTTTTAATTGAGAGATTTGCATTCTCAATTTTTTGATGGCGTTGTCTTTTCCTTGAATGGAAGCTTTCATTTTTTCGATTACAAAGACGGAGTCAAAATCAGGTGCATCTCGAGCGGGTGGAGATGTGTTGTTTCTAAAACTTTCTTTAAGGTTTTGATATTTTAACTGCAGATTTAAGTGATTTACCTCAAGATTGGAAAAACGTTTTACTAATTCAGTATGATCATCCTTTTGAACCTTATCAAGTAATTTAGAAAGCTCGGCTTCAAGTTCCAGACAACGTGCTTGAACAACAGTGTGGGCAACATGCATTTCAGTAAATCTAGATACAGTAAGCTCAGAATTCGTTGCAATATAAAACACTTCTTTGGACAAGCAATCGGCAATTAAATTATCATTAGCAATGAGGAGATTTTTTTGCTCAATCTCATCATGCTTCCTATTTACAACATTTTGGTCAACCTCAGCTTCCAACTCTTCAAAAATTTCTTTCATTTCTTTAATTTCTTTAGTTAGAGCCTTTTGAATACCCTCAAAATGTTCTTTAAGTGTTTTGAAAAATGGAATGACCTCGGTGAGATAACATTCCTTGGTTTGTTCAAAACCCCTTTCCCCTTCAGTGAGCCCCGTTGGTGTAATTCTCTTTTTACAGGTTTTTTCAAATTCCGAAAAAAGTTGTATAAGTGCAAAAATATTAATTTTCACTTGACTTTTTGTTGGAAGCACCCTGGGGACAAGCGTTGCAGGTGTATTTGGAGGATACACCGTCAACGCTTTGATTGGTCGTGAAGCTGTGGTCTGCTCTTTGAGAGCTTCTGCTTTCATCTTGATGAGATCATTGGACCAAAATATTTGCTCGGGGGTCAATTGTTTCTGTGGTGTGAAAGTCGCTAAATAATTCTCTTTCGAGTAATCATGTGGTGCAATCTTAACTTTCTTTTTCACACACTCTGGGTCTTTCATTTTGTCATTCATTTTCTTCCTAGTGATTTCAGCTATCTCTAGGGTATCCTCTGAGTTGTGCACTATGGCCGGGACATGATTGGTTTTGATAATTTCATGACCATTATATAGAGCAGGCTGAACTTGCTGAGCATGGGTTAGGCATAAGGGGTTCTTGTAGCCAATAGCTACCTTATTCTGTTCATCATAATAGGGCTTTGGTTTACACAACATGTGAACTATTTGAAGAGACTGGTCTTGTTTGTATAATTTATCCTTGACCTTTTCTTTTAAAGTTTTCATGTCCAAACATTCTTAAAGGTATTTATTTTCTTTCTGTTTAAAATCCCTTTTCAAAGACGTAACTTCTTCTACCATTGACTTGTTATGGTTAATGGTAGAGGTAAGTTGCAATTTTACAGAATGAAGTTCCCTTTTCCAACTTTCTTCTTTACGATTACGATCAGCGATAACTATCCTTAATTGTTTATTAATCTTTTGTTCTCTTTCTGTTAATTCAAACTTGGCCCGTCTTTCATACACTTCAACTTGTTCCTTATATGTTGCAAGTTCAGCAGTCAATAAATTATCAACTACATTGTTCTGTGTGGTTACAAAGACACATTGGGCAGACAGTTCATATATATCATTTAATATCATCATGTATGCATCATTTGGTACATAAGATACATTACTTTGTACAACTGGAACTGCGTTGTCCTTTACATACTGAGCATACGGAATCATATTACTATCACTCATATAATCAGCATGTGAGTCAACAACGTAGTTAGGTTGTACATCGTCATGCATCTCGTGTACTTCATGATGTTCACAAACAGCATCCTGATAATGATCATGATCGTGTACCTCAGATAGAATGTCCGAATCATAAGACGGAATGGCTTCATCATAAACAGGATTTGCGGATGATAGATTTTCCATGAACATAGTCTGTGCAGTAGGAGCCTCATCCACATCAGTGTCAAAAGCATCACAATCATCAGCTTGAAACACGTTATCAACATTGAGTGCTAAATCATGCACTGGTTGCTCATCTACATCCTCATCAACATCATTGTCTTGTCCACTTGCAAGAAAAAACAACTACTCTTCATCCAGTGCTACCCCATTCTACTGAGCTTGCATCAGCAACATCTTGTCTTTGAAGTATTTAGAGTTCTGTGGCCGCTTGGGATGAGTGCAGTTCCTTGCTATGTGGCTTATACAGTTGTAGTTGTAGCACTTAATCTATCTTGCTTGACCTGGATTTGCATTCCAAACTCTGTTCTGAGCTCCCCCATATCCAGCTGCACCTGCACCCCGTGCATTGTTCCCCTAACCTCTGTTCTGTCGACCCTGAACATTCTGAACCACAACCCCGCCGTCTTGAACTATGGCTTGGTTCCTTGTATTTGATGAAGTTCTGAGTTGATTGTTTGTTTGAGGTAGGTAGGTTTTGTATGAATGGGTGAGTAGGGAAAGTGTGTTGGTTAAGTTCTCAATTAAGTTGTCAGTTGGAGAGAGTCTTGTATCAAGTGAAGTGTTGTCCGCAAAGTGTGGTTAAAGATATGTGGATGGTGGAGTGGTAGATGATTGAAAGTAGTACTGCTGTTGTGAAACATTAGACATCAAGGCGAGAAGATCAATAGTGTGTTGAGTAAATTGATCCAACATCATTTTGTTCTCATTCGCGTGTGCCTCGTGTAGCTTCAGATAAGCATACAGCTGATCATAGTTGGAGTCCCTTAAGCCTCTGTTCAGTTTTACTGCAGTTACAAATCTACCCCATTCAGGTATTATGTTATTAACAAACTTTGAGTTCAACTGCATTCTAGACATGGCCATCTTGATGTTCCGCATGTCATTGATGAGCTTGGCAAACTGGACATAATAGTCGTGAATTGTTTCTCCTTTGTTCTGACAGAAGTGTATAAAGTCATCATACAGTTGTGATTCTCGATCTTCTTTTGTTAGTTCTGAACCTTCCAGGAGCATCTTCACATTATCCCAAATTCTTTTGCTTCAGTTCGTGATTGATATGAGATAGTAGATGTCTTTTGGTAACCCTTGAAGTAGGATGTTTGTTGCCCGAATGTAAGCATTATACCTATCCTTATCCTCAAGTGAAAGGTCCGAATAGACTCAAGCTCATTCGAGACCTAGTTGTTGGGCACCTTCTGTCCCTTTAGCAATTGGGTCTCTAATAGTTACCATCTGAAAAGGTCCTTCATCAATCGACTTCAGAATGTTCACCCCCATTCTCTAACACCCGACAATAAAAATTGAATACGTTGTATCCATAATGCAAAGTCAGTCCTATCCAATCATAGTGCGGGTATCGGGACCGGCACATTGGATATCTTCCGAAACGATTAGTCCATCTTAATTGATGAGAAATGATTAAGTTGATCCGTACAATTGATTAAGAGATTGTATGTTAAAAGTGGTGATGTTTGTTTAAGTGTTTTATTGTTTGAGTTTGTTACGTTTGTCAAGTTTGAAGAATAGTCCAAATTCCAAACAGTGTACCAAACCGCTGGATTAGTCCTCAAACTGCTACTGTCAAACCGCTATGAAGAAATTATACCAAACCGCTACCACGAAGAAAAATGGCCAGAGGTTTGTTTCCCAAAAGACCTTGAGAAAAATCTTCAAAAACCTGTAACAAACCGCTATCTATAAACCGCTACTAGTGGTAAACCGCTACTAAGTTAATCTGCCAAACCGCTACTAGAAAGAAATGGTAAACCGCTATGAAGAAGAAACACCAAACCGCTACCAAGAAATGAAATTGGCAGAGGTTTGTTTCCCAAATCGCTATGAGAAAAAGTCTTCAAAAACCTGTAAACCGCTACGGATCAAACCGCTATAATTACCAAATCGCTACTAGTAAACCGCTACACTAGAGGACAAACCGCTACTGACAAACCTCTGCCTAATAAGACAAACCGCTGTCAGAAACGACAAACCGCTAGAACAGTGTACGATCTGACAAACCGCCAGAACAGTGTACTTTCCTGACAAACCGCCAGAACAGTAGATCAAACCGCTACGATAAACTCCAAGCAGATTACCAAACCGCTACGTTGAAATACGAACTTTTACACCTTAAAACACCTAAAAATCACCCTTTTGAACATTTTGACTTGGATTCTTTTGCACAAATGAGTACTAGAAGGCTATAGCAACTACAAAAACATGAATTTTAACATCATAAACGTGAAAATCAATGAAACTCAAGAACAAGAGCTAAGACCTCCTAAAACTCAACTTTTGATCTAAACCAAGCACTAAAACGCACACACAAATGATCTAATCATCCCATGAGCTCTGATACCAATTGTAAGATATTGGAAATCATAACACAATGGAAGATAGATGGATTAGCCAAATCTAAAGAGAGAAAGTAAGAGAAAAGATTTCTAGAGAGAGAAAGTGTAACATGTAAATGAAATGACTAACCACCTCTTTCAAGGCATGGAAAAGGCTTATATAGGTGCTTACAAAACCGGCCTAATGGACTTGGTAATGGGCTTACATGTTGGGTTTAATACCTGGCCCATTACCGAATGTTATACATTAAACGATTAACTACGAGCTATAATAATCGGTAAAATACACGGGGTGACCGAGTCTTTTTCTAATATCTAACACATTTATACCCTTACATTATTTAGTGGAGTGTGAAAATATTAAGGGTATAATAGTCATGACACCAATATTTTTGAGTGTGTCAATAAATTTATGAAGTGTGCAAATCATCTCCCTTATTGGTAGGACTAATATCAACAAAATCGGGATTAGGAATATATTCTTGACCTATCTAAAAGTTTGAAATTATTATAAATGACAATTTCAGTGAAGATTAAAAAAATCCAGAGTAATTATTTAATGTGTTAACTCCATTAAATAGAAATGAATTTGCGAAATATATTCGTTTTAGTAAATGAACATTTAACTACACTTTAATTAACAAGAAAGACTTTTTAGAATTTTATATACAATACAATCTATTGTAAACAACCCACATACATCATCATGTCAATATTATAAAAGAACCTAATGCATCTACGTAACATGATAAACTCGACATAACGCATTGCAAACCAAAAACCTCAAACATAAAACCCCGCGCTCCGCAGCGGAGCGCGGGTGGAAAAACCTCGTTTTATATATACAACAGCTATACAATACTAATGTACTTATTATTGATCCTTGCAACTCTTTTTTAAATGAGGCACCCTCAATGCTATTTCTTAAAACATGACAAGAACTTTGGTTATGGTCAAAACATAACAAGGTTCAAGTACACAAGCAGACCTTAGCCAAAACCATTTAGACCAATTAGTTAAACATTGTTCAAAATTGGCACAATTTTAGTACTATTTCTTTGACCCATTGGTTTCTTTTGTTATAACTTTTAATATATAAAATATTAATTCAACATTGATAACTATATTAAATATAAGGGATATAGCTTTAATACCAAGAATCATCTTCACCTCAACAAAATCAAATATCAATTTTTTATCGAAAAATAAAACCGATGGCAAATCACAAAAAAACAACAGTTGAATACTCGAAAAATCGTCATTTTTTAAAACTTGCATTTAAAACCTGGCTGCAACAAATAAAAATAATCTATATATGTTTAACCACACATGAAATCAAACCTGTGATAATTGACAATTTCATGAAAATTTACCACGTAATGATGTACACTTTTAGTAAAATGTGGTGTACTCTTAGAGCAAACGGTACGGTGGGAATTTTGTGGCGTTTTCCACCAAAACGCGAAACCCACAACAGATGTGACGTTTTCGTATGTCGAGCCGAAATAGCCAGCAGAGATGGTCTTGAAAAACGCCACACGACGGCGCGAGACACTGTAGCGTGTCTCGTTTTTGGTGGTTCTGTCAGTTGTCGCACTAAGATTGGTTATGAAAAAAAAGTCTCCATATATATATATATATATATATATATATATATAGTAGGGATCCAGTGAGAAGTAAATTAAAATAAGAAGTGGTGAGAAGTGACTAAAACCACACATTTGAGATGCAACGACTTGCATTAGATGCATTTTTATTCATTTAGATGCACCATTTTGAGTTTCAAACGTTAATTTGATGCGTAGATGGTGCAAATTGATTTCATGATTTTGGCACAATCAGAGGAACAAAAAACAAGAGAAAAAATAAAATGCATCTAATATACGTATATGCATCTAATTAAAAGCTAGAAAACACATTATGATGTGTTATAATGCATCTAAGATTATAGAGATGCATCTAATTTAAGTCGATGCATCTCGGATATGCGGTTATAGTTACTTCTTATCCTTCTTATTTTAAGAAAACTTCTTATTTGATCCTAACTCTCTCTCTCTCTATATATATATATATATATATATATATATAATATATAGTATATATATAATAACGATATATAAACTAGAAAATATGGCAGGAACGAGATATAAGTGAGATGATTATACGAGTTTCTTTGTGGGGGGATAAACAGAAGTATAGATCTATGAGTGTCGTTGACTACCTTTGAGATAAATATGGAGATGGGGGCGGAGGTTTCTATCAAGGAGGTAGGGTTGTTGGTTAATGCTTTATCATACTTCATTTATGGGCTAAGAGTGGTAACTAGTAATTGATGGGCCTACGAATTACAATGGTTGATAAAAAAAACGTACAGTAGATGAGATTTGACAGAAGTAAAAATAATTTTTTTTTAATATAAATGAATAAAAAAATGAGGGTCACAAACTACCAGAAATTATTAATTTCGAATATATATAACATTTTTAGCAAAGATATTGATATATATTGAATGTTAAAACTAGAGAGACATTTTTGATGTTGTGATGTTTTTACTGTATGTTAACTTAGAGAGCTATTTTTGATGTTGTGATGGATTTTAATGTTGATGAAAAAAAACGATGATCTACACCACTTTTACACGACGACATCACGAGCACAACTGGCCAATGACCTTGTGCTCTTACAAAAGAAGAAAATGCTTTTGTGTTTAAAGAAAGTAAGGGTGAGCGAAAAAAAAAACCGAAATAAACCGAAAACCGAAACCGAAAACCGAACTAATAACCGAACCGATTTGCCAAAAAGCCGAACCCGAATCGAACTAACGAAATTCGGTCTCGGTTGGATATGGGTTTGTGACAGCCTAAACCGAAACGAACCTAAACCGAATTTATGATACATATTTTTTTTATATATTTATATATATATAAAAGCTCAATAAAGATTTTATATATAAAAAAATTAATATTTATAATTATTATATACTAATAAATATAAATATAGTAGGAAGGTTAAAATAAAAAGACAAATATTCGTGAGAAGGATAAAAAGAAAACTTTTTTTTAAAAAGTTCTCAAAAAATTCCATTAAATCAGGTATGTTGGTGCATAAAACTTTTGTAAAAGAAGTTTTTCTAATTTTGAGTTTTTATACGTTTTTTAATGCGCAAAAAAGAAATTTTGATGCACAAGAAAAATTTTGATGCACAAAAATTTTCGACTTGTTTATAGTTATGAATCGCAATAAAATTTATGATGCAAAAAGTCAAAAGAAGTTGGGTACATAAAACGAATTTTTTTATGCACAAAAAACCGATTTAATATTGGCACAAACGTTTTTTTAAATAAATTTTTACGGCTAAAACTATCCACTTTAGAAAAACTTCCTTTATCAACTTTTTCATGCTCCAACCACACACGATCTGTGGAATTTTTTGTTTCAGAATTTTTTGAGAACTTTTTTAAAAAATAAATCTTTTATCCTGTCTCGACGAATATTTGTACTTTTTTATTTGATCTTTATCCATATATAATATATAATATATATCTATATATTATAGATATTCTATATATAAAAAGATCAATAAAATTTTATCCTAATATTGAAAAATACTTTTTATGTTTGAAATAAGTTTTTTGGCTAAATATATTTGTATATTTTTCTTTTTTTTTAATAAGTTGTGTAATTCGGGTAAACCCAAAAACCGAACAGAACTAGGATTCAACCGAACTGAACCGAAAGCCGAATTTGAATTCGGCTTGAGTCAGTATATGAGTTAACCTTAAAAAAACTTTTAACCGAACAAACCGAATAACCCGATAACCGAACCGGTCAACACCCTATTTAAAAGTCTAGAGACAAAAAGTAAAGTAGAAGTCAAATAACCAACAAGATACAAGACAAGACACTCCTGCTTCCAATTTTTTATTTCCACCTCTCTTCTTTGTGCATCTCCAAGATTTCTTGATAGCGATTCCACCAACCAAACCAACCCCTTTTTTCTTCTTTTAAAAATCTTATCTTTTTACTATTATAATAACTAGTTTAAACTTGCTACTATTATGATCATCATATATGGGAACACTAAATGATGATGCAGTTGTGATTAAAGAAGCACAAAAAGCAGGAGAGAATACTTTAATTCCCTGTTTAATTGTCCTGACAAAACTGTCAGTTGATATATGTAAGGATTATTCTACTATTTTGGACTCATTATTGCTAAAGGAGGTATTTATTTCCTTTTATTTAGTCATTTTTTTATATGTATGTTTAGTATTTTGCTTAGTGTTCTACTAGCATACCCTTTTGATTTATTGCTTGCTATACCTAGTAAAATTTTAATATTTTCTTAATATTTGTGGGGAATTCCTGATTTTTCGTTTTTTGGGTAACCATGGTTTCCGAACTTTTGGGGCTTCAACCCACCACCACACATACTCAAACCAGGTAAAACCCTCCTTTTTCAAGAGGTTGGCATGGCCACTTGTTTTCACCTAAGCATGATTTAATCATAAGACCTTTCACATTTCATGAAGATTAGTCCAAGGCTTTTGCCTCACCCCTAAGCTTTTGTGTGATATGTTTTCTTGGGAGTTCCAGTGTTTTAAGCTTTATGTATAAATTTATGTAGAGTGTAGGTTTTAAATATGTTAGGATCATATTATCCGTTTAAATAAAGTGTATATCTGCATATGTATAATGGTTTATCAGTTATCGTTTATCACTAAAACATGCAATGCTAATTGGGGAAGTCCAGTGAAAGATTGACAACTTTTTATCCTTATAGAAGTTTGGTGAGTCAACGAAGAAGTTGCATTTTGGTCAAATGAAATTTGGTCTCTGAAATAAATTAAAGTAAATAGCGTAAGAATGGTACATACTTTTCTGTGGAATTATCAAAATCACTATGGGTGTGCGTATTAAGGTAGTTTATGCTTGATTATTTGCGTTTGGGTTGCAGTTATCGCATATTTGGTCCTCATATTCTATATAAAATGGAGGTGTTAACCTCACAATAAATACTGTACTGCGTTATTTTCTTCCTTTGTTGCAACAAAGACTAGCTTGATACCAAGTTTTATTATTCATACTCAAAAAATGAAAATCGGTTTCACTTAGTTGTTTGGTCCCTAATTTAACCTTGCTCAAAGGCTTACTTGACAAAAACGAAGTAGGAACGTGAACCTATGAATATTGATTTTTGAAATTACGAACATTCAATTGGAAACGTACAATGGTCATAAGTGTTATGTTTTTGTTCATTCAAATCGTTAGGATTAAGCGGGTTTATAACTAACTTTGTTTGGATGTGGTGTAGATGTTTCCGACAAGATGGACATGGTGTTACTTGGTTTTTATTGGTGGTTGGTAAAGCCAACTACCAAGATGCTACTTATTGAGGGACAGGCTTTTCACGAAGTATGCCCACCGTGCACGATCCAGCAATGTCGGAAAACTTCTACTATCCGCCCGAATTCCAACAGCCGAAGCATCAAAATTCTTTCCTTCTAAAGTTCGGTGTAACCTTTTGACCGAAAAGCTCTTACATGGTACCCTTTTTACATTATAATATACACGTTCAGACATCAACATATTTATAATGTACCGAAACATCACCCGCAGTATGTCATTGTAAGTGTTTATAGTGGCATACTGCAGCCATTTACACTCTCCATGGGTCATATTCTTTAGGGAGTGATACAAGATTCCTTTCCCACTTTTAAGGAGGTTTCACATGCGTTTGAATTTACAAAGATTTAGTCAAGATTGGCTAGAATTGTTTCATGTGATTAGGTTGCTTGAGAAGTTGGAGATATAAAGCTTACTTTGACTAAAATGATACATTATTTATGTTACAGTCGGGCATAAGTTTTGAATAAAAATCAAGGACCCTGGCCAGAATTGTTGCATTATTGTTATATATGTCGAAAGGGACTTCAAACCTATGGTTCGAGGATGACCATTTTAGTTGCACTTGTAAACTTGAGCTGTATTGCATTGACTATTTTTTCATCCCTGTTTGACTTTAAGCCTAAAACACAGAGCTATTTAATCTTGTATATTTTTTATTTTAGTATTGTATCATAAACAGGAACAAATACTTCATATAATGTGTGATTTTAATTTTTTAAGGGGGGCGCATGTGATAAAGCACGTGGTATGTATTGTTTTATGGAGATTAATGTCATTGAATACCTTGTGGCAAACGAGTTTGTGATGTTCCTAAATTACCTTTAGTTTCTGAAGACCGAAATGAGTTTCAGATAATAAAATTATACACATTAATGTTGCTAAATATCGTGATCTTTCTAAAGACTGGATAATCACTTATATATTATTGGTTCTATAAAAAAAATCTCTAAAAGACCAAATGTCTTTGTTTACCTTCTAGATTTGAACACATGTATATGTATGATATTTACCTTCAATCCTTGATCTCACTCAATTTCTTTCGCCGCTTTTTTATTATAGGATGTACAAACGTCTCTTTGTGAGCTGGAGCTTACAGGGTCAAGCGAGTAAAAGTTATTACTGCACCAGACGAGAACTGTCATGGACCTTCTGTATGACACAAGATACAAGGATGTCCTGACATGTCTTATGACCTAAAGAGTCCCAACCAAATGGGCACAGAGTATCTTTACCCTACAAGGTTTGGCTTTCATTTAATGACCTATTTACCCTCGTGAAATGTGCAGAGAACTTCTTCATACAATAAATCGGCAAGAGGAAACAAGAAGCCAATTGAATGCAATGTTAGGAGATAATATGATTAGTTTTGAGATTGAATTGGCTGGTCATGACGTCACGTGTCTCCCTCAAGGATCAGCATTTCTTCCGTCTGCAATCACAGACGACATGTTCATTTTGGATGTCGGCGGTACACTCACCTCTGACCGTGTGTCCATAAAATTCGAAACCACCTTAGTCCTCCCCACACCTCAATTCAGATAATTTGTCAAGATCATAAAAGGCTTGACTAAGACATGCAACGAAACCTTGAAAGATTACAATTATCCAGGTACCATAAAAGTAACCTTTTTTTCCTATTAGGTTTAATGAACTGGAGTGCCATTGTGGGTCTTCATACGAAGCATGGTTCTAGTAATTGAGCTAGAGAACAACTTTTGATGACATTTTTACTTTATATTTTTAAAACATGACTATTTTAATAAGGATTCTAAAATGTAAACATATCTCGATACTAGAATAATTAACTTGTCAACTAAGCCATTCTATTTCAGCAACTTCTGTCGTCATAAAACAATGACTTTCATGACTTGTGCATGGTGCACATCTTTAAGTCACTAAACAAAGTGAAAATTACCGAAATTCCATGTGTAGTTGATATTTAATAGTATTCGTTAAATAAACGATGTTTACCAAGTTATATCATTGTTTTAATATAAAAAATATGGTTTTTTTAAAGGAAATAATTGTGTTTTATTTAAGGGATTTTAGATAATAGTTTAACCTAACCTATCACTTTTGTTCGCCTAAGTTTACTAAACTTTTTTTTTTTGTTCATTTGGGTTCTGAACTAAACTAAACCCCAGGATAAAATTTGTATCGAACTATCGACGTCCAGTTGGTAGTGTTAATTCCCGGTTACATTGCCAGCATGGCATTTGACTTTTGATACAAATAAGTTACTGAACTTTGCGAATTTGTTCACCTAAGTTACTAAACTTTGCGAATTTTTACACACGTTTTTATACACATTTTTATCTACATATTTTTATACACACATTTTTATAAACACGTTTTCATACACACATTTTTTATACACACATTTTTATACCATGGCATAAGTTAGAAAAACCCAAAAAATAATCAGTTCTTGACAACTGACAAAAATGATTAATTATATCAGAGTAAGAACTTTTTTAGTTAATAGTATAAAGTTTGTTAAGATCAACGTTTTGGTCTGTATTTATAAAAATACATAATAGTAATCAGTAAAACCGTCTGCTGAATTACTAGATTTTTTTTCTTAATATTTGTATCCTCTATAACCATTCACACATTCATCGAAAGCATGTCTGACCTCTATACGGACAAAATGGGTTTAATAAAGAGCACAAATTATATAAAAAAATTGACAGGTCTCCTATGGACGCTTCTCCGTAAAAGCAAAAAATAAGTATGAAGTTGACTTGTTAACGCAAGTAGATGGAAAGAAGATAGTCGACCTTAAGAAGCAAGATGTGCTTTGCTCTTGTCTGAGAATGGAGCTCGATAGACCTCTGAGGGTGGAAGTGATGAACCGTGGTCCAGATACTGAGTTGCTTGTGGCCAATCCAGTTGAGTTAGCTGGGAAAGGACGACCACTTGTGTTTTATGACATCACACTTGCCATAACAAGTCTCAACATACGCATCTTCTCGGTTGGTTATATTAAGCTTTATTGTTCTATGTCTTTAAAGAATATATATGACCATTTGGGATACAAAATTATAAACCATTAACTTCTTAGTATTTTTCTTTAATCAACCGGTCAAATGAATAAAACAAAAGAACGAGTCAAAAGTCGCCAATGTGCATTTTTAATGCGTAAAATCTTCTTTTTTTAAAAAAACATTTATTAAACATATTAAATTAATGACTGAACGTAATAAAGTTTACAAAATCATATTTGACACATAAATAACAGAAATGCGCTTCCAGTCAAACCCCGGCCCGATTGTTTTGACCCGTAGAAAAACAACATTGTTTGACATTCTTACTCACCACCCTCTTCTTCTACTTCTTAACGAGTGGGATTTTGTCTCTCTTTCTCTACTTTGTTTAACACTTCAATTTTTGGTCAGGTGAGATTGCAAGACATGGGATTCACGATCGAGAATGGGAAGTGTATCGGGTTCTACTCGATGAAGGGGACTTGGTTTCAGTGTCAAGGAGCACGATCAAACAGCGTGTTATCAAGAACTTGATGGGATGGGAGTAAGGTCGAAAATAGAATTTGGTTGTACATTAGTATTTAGTCTTGAATGAATTGTTGCTTGTAAGAATAATCATACAAACCGACAATGCTTCCAATTGTATAGGTATAATATGTAAGTTGTAGAGTAGGAGTGATGCATCCGAGTGTATGGGATAAGTCATAACCCCATTTGTATATAGAGCATATTATTAGGAGAATACTCGCTCAGTAGCCAGCACTTTATGTGTACATATTT
Source organism: Tanacetum coccineum (assembly GCA_026074375.1). Lineage (NCBI taxonomy): Eukaryota > Viridiplantae > Streptophyta > Magnoliopsida > Asterales > Asteraceae > Tanacetum > Tanacetum coccineum. The sequence continues at coordinate 16,292 of BQNB010053293.1, read as the reverse complement.
TGGTCTGTAATCATCTTATGGTTTGTTACTAGCAAATTATGTTGAATATTTGATATATTTTACCAAAATTGATTTCCAAAACATCTGGTTGCATCAGGACTCGAGCTTTTTGGATGCTCTATTTGATATAAGCCAAAGTCAATGTGGGTCAACTCCCACTTCAATTGTCTGTTACAGTTCGTTGCGTTATTTTTGGCGGGAAAAGCTGTTAGGTTTTCTTCTTTATAAAACCACCCTGTAGTTCATTTTCATTCATGTAATTTATATTGTAAACTCATTTCTTCTCTGTAATCATTTGTAAACAATTATTCAACACATCTATCCATAATAAATCTCTTTGTGTAATTCAACGTTCATTTCAAAATTTTCTCTTCTTGAAATCTAACTGAATATTGGGTCCAATCATTCAATTTCTTCAATTGATTTCTAGGGTTGTTTCATATCAATTTGGTATTCAGAGCACTTTCTGGCCAGAATACATTTCAACCAACATTCTGTTAATCAAATCGTTGTATAAATTCGAATCATCAATCCATTTTTTCATTTAACAATCAAACCCAAATAACACAAGTAAGTGGAAAAAAAAAAACCAACGAAAATTCTCTCAAGTTATTTTTTTGGTTTAAATTAAAAAGAATACGGAAAAAGGTTACTAAAGTTTACAAAAATGTTCGCCTAAGTAACTAGAGTTTCATTTTGTTCCCTGAGGTTACTACAAGTATGAAACATGACTTTGAGGTTACTAAAGTTATGAAATAAACGTAAGGCATCACTTAACATGGTAAAAATGCGACATGTTATTATACTTAACCCTTATTAAAAAATATGTATTCAGATTACTCGAATAACACTGAAATGATAGTGAGGTATAATTCTTATAAGTTTAGTAACCACAGTGAACAAAATGAAACTCTAGTTACTTAGGCAAAAAATTTTGTAAACTTTAGTAACCTCCGTATATATTAACCCATTTTTTTCTAGTCACAGTTTGATTCACAATGGTTAATACACGAAATATTGAACCCCGTGTTCTTGATGAAACGTTGAGAACTACAGTTCTTGAAGTCATTCAAGAAGCTAATGCTCCAGTCAATGCAGCATTGACCACCATCCAAACCAATATGAATACACTAACCGATCGAATTCAAGCTTTGATGATGTTCCAAACCTTTGCAACTGAAGAATTAAGGCGAATTGGTAATGGTAAGGGAACAAGTAATAGACTAATAGAGGAAGTGGTTATGGAAGGCTGACTAAACTTGACTTTCCAAAATTTAGTGGAGATGATGTAAATGGGTGGTTATTCATAGTGCGACTCTTTTTCTTGATTGATAATGTGCATGAGGATCAAAAGACCAGGTTAGTCTCTATGTATCTTTATGATAAAGCACTTGAATGGCATAAACAGTTTTATAAGATTCATGGTGAAAATGTGTTATGGCCTGTGTATGAGAAAGAGAAAACTAGTAGATTCAATAGTGTGTTTGAAGATCCCCTTAAAAAAAAAAATAAAAAAAAAATGGTAAATTTTAAGAACTTGAAACAAGATGGTGAAGTGAAATTGTATTAGGAACAATTTAAAGTACTATTGAATAGGCTAGAATTGGTTGAATCTTATGCAGTTAGTTTTTTCATTGGTGGTCTTAAAGGTGAAATTAGCATGCCATCAAGAATGTTTAAGCCTACTATACTCAAAGACGCCTTTTGTTTGGCAAGAATGTAAAAAGCCACATTAGCCTTGACTAAAACTAAGCCTGTGTCTCAATATGTTAGTCAGAGATCTGATAGTGGTACTTATGCCAATGGATATACTTCACATATTGCTCCTGTTAATATGACTAAACCATTATTACCTTTGCCTAGTCCTTCTACTGAAAATGCTAGTAAAGTTGTGAAAAGTGGTTTTAGAAAGCAGTTGACACAAAATGAGTTAGAAGAAAAAAGAGCAAAAGGATTGTGTTTTTATTATGATCAGAGATATGCTCCTGGACATAAGTGTCCTGGACAATTGTATTATTTGAAAGTTAGTGTGGATGAGAATGAACAAGTAGAGGAAGTAAGTGATAATGAGGAAATAAGGGAGGAAAACCAGGCACCAATGTACACTGAAAGCTTTCCTCATATCTCTCTTCATGCTTTATCTAGGGTGAATGCATTTCAGACAATGAGAGTGAGAGGATATATTGGTAAACAACCCTTGCATATTTTGATTGACTGTGGAAGTACTCATAATTTTCTAGATACTACTGCAGCTAAGAAATTGCCTTGCCAATTAAATGCTACAACACCTTTGAGGGTAGATGTGGCTAATGGGAGTAAAATGGTTAGTTCCTCTAAATGTAAGCAATTCAAGTGGACTTTACAAGGGTATAAATATGAAGGGCAATCTTGTATGTTGCTTCTTATTTTGGGGGGGTGGTGAATATTGCTAGGACTTCAGTGTTGTACTTACTCTTAGAGACATTAACTGCAATTTTAGAGATTTAACCATAAAGTTTAATTATAAGGGCAAGAGGATTATGTTAGGGGGTCTCAGAATGGAAGTTTGCAGTGGATTCAGGGTAAACAAATCTCACTGAAGGGCAGTAGAAACAAGCTCAGTTGGCCTCTATGATAGTTTGTGTTTATCCAGCTCAATTAATGCAAATTCAGGAAGGAACAACTGATAATTCTACTGATAATTTACCTTTGCGACATCTTTTGAGCACCTATGCAGATGTCTTTGATATGCCTACTGAATTACCTCCTCAAAGAATTCATGATCATGCAATAAACCTTCTTTTAAACACCCCTCCAATCACTGTCAGACCATATAGGCTACCATAACCCACCAATCAAAAAAGATGATGTGGGAACTAATGGTGAAAAGAATTACAAGAATTGGTGGTTAGTCAAAAGAAAGTCAAAGCCCTTTTTCTTCACCCATTGTGATGGTTAAGAAGAAATATGAGACATGGAGAATGTGTGTAGACTACAAGCAGCTAAACAAGTTCACTATGAAAGATAAATTTTCCTACTTCCTTATGATAAAAAGTTTAATTGAGTTAGTTGTGTTGGTTGCTTAAATTTACTCCAAATTGGACTTAAGGTCTGCATACATCAGATCATGATGAAGGGGAAGAAGATGTGTTACAAGACAAGCTTTTTAGAATACACCAGGCATTATGAATTTTCAAGTGAGCCCATATGGTCTTACAATTCTCTCCTAAACCTTTCAATGCCCTGATAATCAAGTGTCCAAGCCTTTCCTGAGGAGTTTATCCTTGTTTCTTTGATGATATTTTGATTTACAGTGCTAATGAGACAGAACATTTACAACACTTACAGGAAGTTTTGGACGTAATGAGGACTCATACATTATATGCTAAGCAAAGTAAATGTACTTTTTTGGCTCCTCAGGTAGAGTATTTAGGTCATGTTTTTTCTGCTCAAGGAGTAGCCACTGATCCTTTGAAGATTCAAGCTATGGCTTTCTTGGCATATTCCTATAACTCTTAGTAACTCAAGGTTTTTTTAGACTCACAAGTTACTAAAAACATGAGGTTTTATAAAAATTATGTCCCTTATCAGTCAACCATTGAATAAGCTACTTAAAAAGAATGGTTTTCATTGGTCTACAGAAGCTGAAGTTGCCTTCAATCAGCTTAAACAGGCAATGATGACCACACCAGCACTAACCAATTTGAGAAGGATTTGTTTTTAGAAACTGATGCTTCTGGCTGTGTATTAAGCTATTTTGTATCAAAATGGACACCTTGTTGCTTATCTTAGTATAGCCTTATCTCCTAGACATCAAGCCCTTTCCACTTATGAAAATGAATTCATGGCAGTTGTGATGGCTTTGGATAGGTGGAGAGGCTATTTTTTGGATAGGCATTTTAGGACCAAACAGACCATTTTAGTTTAAAGTACTTGCTAGATCAAAGGCTAACCACTCCTTTTCAAACTAAATGGCTGCCTAAACTCCCTTGGTTTTTGATTTATGAGGTTTCTTACAAAAAGTGGAGCTCCTAAAGCCCTTTCAGATGTTTTGAGTTGTATGCAATCACAACCACTACTGTCTCTACTGATTATTGAAAAGAGAATTGAGGACAGATTAGTTGGAAAAAGACGAGTCCTTTACAAAGACTGGTACAAAAATTATTAGGCTGGCCCAAACACTCCTCAAGTTTGACTAGGCAATCTCATCATTGACTAGAAGGGTAAAACTGGTGTGTTGGTGTGATCCTCAGCTTCAAGACTATCTTCACCTATGTTTTTATGCCTAACTTCCATAGGAATGTACATTTATGAGGTAAATGTTACATGGAAAAAACTCTAAAAGCCATGGCCTATTGGAAAAGGTATGAGAAATGGGTCAAAACAAAGTAAAAGGTTGTGATGTATGCCAAAGAAATAAGCCTGATTTGAGTGCCTATCCAGGTTATTTACAGCCATTACCTATTCCTTATACTAGTTGGTCTTCTATTTCCATGGATTTCATTGAAGGTCTGCCAAGTTCCTAGGGCAAAACAGTCATTTTTTTTGTTGTGGACAAGCTGAGTAAATATGCTCACTTTATGGCATTGCAATCATCCTGTTACTGCAAGCACAGATGCCAATTTTATTCATGGAAACAATGTGAACAAACTTCATGGATTACCCTCCACTTCCCATTATCATGGACAGAGATAAAGTTTTCCTCACAGCCATTTTTTAGAATCATTGGTTCATAAGTTCTTAAAGTCAACTTGCAGATGTCAACTGCTTATCACCCTTAGTCAGATGGGCAAAACTTGAAGTGTGAATAGATATTTAGAATGCTAATCTAGGTGCAATGACTTGAGACAAACCCTAAAAGAGTGGATGCAGTGGTTGTCATAAGCTGAAGATACTGTATACATACCATAATTTTCAATCCACCACTCAAAATGACCCCTTTTGAGGCATTATAGACAACCACCACCTACTAATGTGCCTTAGTGAAAATGGAGATAACCATGTGGAAGTTGTGATGAGTCCCTACAAGCAAGGAAGCAGACTATCAAACAACTCAAGTTTCACCTTCAAAGAGCTCGGGATAGAATGAGGAATTTAGCTAATAAGCACATGATTGATAGACAATTTAAAGTTGGTGTGTGGGTTTATGTGAAGTTACAGCCTCACAGATAAGTTACTATAAGAAAAGCTACCTACAATAAGCTGTCTTCCAAATACTATAGTCCATTTCAAATTATTAAGAAGATTGGACAAGTTGCTTATCAGTTAGCTTTGCCTGCTTCAAGTCAAATCTACAATGTTTTTCATGTGTCCCAGCTTAAAAAGTGTACTCATCCAGTAGAAGCTAGTGGTGCTTTACCAGCTTTTAACATGGATGGACTGATGATAAAGACACCAGCAACTATTTTGGATAGGAGATTGGGCAAACTCAGGAATTCACCAGTTATGTATGTTCTTGTGCAATGGTATGATGAATCTGTTGAGGATGCCACGTGGGAGATTTATGGTGATTTGATTACAAGATTTCCTACTTTTGATCAAGCTTTTTGTGGGCAAAAATCTTAAGGGGGAAGGATTTGATATAAGCCAAAGTAAACGCGGGTTAACTCCCACTTCAAAAGTTTGTTTTAGTTTGTTAGTATTTTTGGCGGGAAAAGCCGTTAGGCTTTCTTCTCTATAAAACCACCCCTGTAGTTCATTTCCATTCATGTAATTTATATTGTAAACTCATTTATTTTCTGTAATCATCTGTAAACAATCATTCAACACATCTATCAATAATAAATCCCTTCGTTTAATTCTACTTTCGATTTTATTTTTTCTTCTTCTTGAAATCCTAACTGAATTATGGGTCAATCTTCATTTCTTCATTGATTCTAGATTGTTCATATCACTATTCAACATGGTTGGAATATGATGATACTAATGTTTCAAAGCTAGAGCCTACTTTCTTTTATGGTGCTGGTTATACGTACCAAGAATTCTCATGTCCAAAAATCCGCAAGTGGATCAAATCCAACCCCAACTACAAAAATGCAAATTAAGGGTGTGTTTGTGTTTTTTTTAAATGTCTGGCCGAACTATGACTCTTACTAGTAAGAGATAGTCAGACATATTGGCTGTTTGATTTTTCATCTTTAATCAGATGCAGACAAACATATCTCCTCTGGCCCTGTTAAGAGGTGGTGAACACATCTGGCCCACTCTTAACCCTTTCAATAAACCTTATTCAACCAACTTATTAAGTTACCACTATACTGTAGAATTATTTGACTACTTAGGGCGTGTTTGTTATCCGTGTATCAGCAAAAAGAATGGATTGATTGGTGAGTGCAGTTGTTTGGTATACTTTTGAAAACATGATATCAATGAGTGACCCCACAAATTCAATTCACTATCATTTTGTGAGTTTCTACCGATTCCCTTGTACTTTTTTACTGATAAGAGATCTTGGCCACATATCTAATATTTCTTTTTATAATTTGATTTTGATCTCTTCAATTTATCATTTTTTTAATGTATAAAATTAAATTTGTTATTATTAAATAACTATATTATATATTATATTATCAATCTAATTTCTTTCATTCTAAACCAAATCTGAATCCGAATCCTAAACCCTCCAATAAACCAAACGGGCCCTTAGATAAGTTATCTGGTTAAAGGTGGAAATGGTGATTTACCATAACTGATGTTGCTGCTGGTTGTTAGAGATGAGAATAATAAAAAGGGGTTGTTGTGTTTTGCAGGCAAGTAAACCTACATACGTTTTATATTTATGTGGGTGGACCAAAGGACTAAAAGCTCATTTGGACATGGCTTGTGAAGTATTTGGGCTGGGCTCAAAGTTTTCATTTTATTTTTTGTTTGAAAATAGTAGTATGACGTGATATATAGGTTTTACATGGTTTTTACTTTGGGCAAATGGTCTAAAAATGCATCGAAGTATCCTCGTTTTCCTTTTGTTGACACTCATCTTTTAATTATTATTTTGTGTGACAAGAAATTGCTAATCTTTCTATTGTAGCCATGATTAGCAAAAATTATGACGTGGCATAGTTTAATAGCAAAATGACCGTTACCCATATTACCCTTTAACCCTTACACTTTTTTTTACAAAACAAAACCCTTTACCTCTTTATTTCCCTCCACTCTCATTTGTAACACATTAAAATCTAATTCACCCATCCAATCTTGTATAACGGTCAAAAATCAAAAGAACCCTAATCATGCCATATCCGAATCCCGTGTAATCAGTGGATAGAGTGAATGACTTTGCAACATGTAGTACGTCGGTTCACATACCAACCTGCTTAAAACAATGGAAGAATCCGGGTAAACGATTTGTAACATGCTCAAAATGCAAAGTTTATGATTTTTTGGATGATGATCTTCCAAGTGAATACTACAAAGAGTTGTTGTATGGGATGTTTCAAAATCAAAAAAATCGAAGAAGCATATGGATTATAAACAAGTTATTAATGTTCTTTCTAGGGAAAAGTCAATGTGTGAAGAAGAGTTGAGAGCTACAAAGTCAAAGCTTAAATTGTATGATAGGTTGTTTTTCATCATGTTAGGAACTTTCTCAGTGTAGATTTGGTATGACGAAACTAGGTAAAAATTTACTGGTTTAGGTCTATCTTTGTAAAGTTGTAATGGTTTAATGTAATGTATAGGGTCTTTGGTTAAGTTTGATATTTGTAATTGTTAAACTATAGCTTTTTTCAGTTAATGTATGCCTTAATCGTAATGTATGATTTTTTTCTCACTAACGTATGATCTCTGTTAATGTAATGGTTAAGGTTTGAATTCAAATGATTAAATGGTTACCGATGAACACTGAATTAGCTTGGGATGCAAGATTAAGGTATTAAATGGTACTTTGCTGCAGTTTAATTTTGATAAAGTTGATCTCCTGCAGTCTTAAGGGGTGTTTGGTTATGAGTTTTATCAAGTACTTTAACCTGAAAATGATTGCTTGCAAAAGCTTACTTGCAAATGCTTGCTTGCAAATGCAAGATGCAAATGCTTGCTTGCAAATGAAAGCTGCAAATACAATATGCAAATGCAAGCTCTGCAAATGCTTGCTTGCAAGCTGCAAGCTGCAAATGCTTGCCTGCAAATGCAAGCTGCAAATACAAGCTGCAAATCCAAGCTGCAAATCCAAGCTGCAAATGCAAGCTGAAAATGATTGCCTGCAAATGTAAGCTGCAAATGCTTGCCTGCAAATGTAAGCTGCAAATACAAGATGCAAATGCAAGCTCTGCAAATGCTTGCTTGCAAGCTGCAAGCTGAAAATGCTTGCCTGCAAATGCAAGCTGCAAATGCTTGCCTGCAAATGCAAGCTGCAAATGCTTGCCTGCAAATTCAAGCTGCAAATGCTTGTCTGCAAATGCTTGCCTGCAAATTCAAGCTGCAAATGCTTGTCTGCAAATGCTTGCCTGCAAATGCAAGCTGCAAATGCTTTCCTGCAAATGCTTGATTCCTAAACAAAGCTAGCATCACAAACTGCAATAACACAGAAACCATAATATAGGGGAAATATTAGTTACAATTTATTGTAGCTAATTGGCTACAATTTTGTGATAATATTGTGGGTCCCTGAGTACTATTTGCGGGTCCTTGAATCCTATTTGCGGGTCTCTGGGTCATTTCTTGTGTATTTTTAGTGGGGATTGTAGCTAATTTGCTACAATAATTGTAGGCAAGTTATCCCCATATATATATATATATATATATAAACCAAACACCCCCCCCCTATATTTTGATTTACTCTTACAAAATCTACAAACCAAACACACACACACACAAATCACACCAAAAACATTCCTGCATCACTCCTAAATAAATCTCTACCATTATTTACAAGATTAATCAACCATGCATGATCTTTTTCAAAGTTCTTGATTTTGAAGATTTTGGGTTTGAAATGTTTCATTGATTTTGGATACAATTGGAGCTATAAGGGTTTAATTGCAAGTGATTGTGCAAGATTTTGGGTGGATTAAACGTTAGGGTTTGTTTATTTGGGGTGTGTGTGGTTTCGGAAAGAAAAGGAACCGAGAGGGGTTTTGTGTCATTAATTTTACTTTGATCCTACACCATTGTGAGTATTTTCTAAACCATTTTGTATTGATTAATTTTTATATTTCGTGCATGTGTTTAATTTTATACTTAGAATCCATGGATGATTGTGCATGTGATGTATTGAGGTTAAATCATTGATTTGAGGTGTTAGTAGATGGAGTTAGGTTAGTTTAAGAGTATTTGTGAAGATTTTGTGATGTGAAATTGAAGTTTAAAGGGGTTTAAAGCTACCCGTATTAGACCAGAAAATTTGCGAGTCGATTTCGAGTGAGTCAAAAATTTTAAATTTGATTTTGGGCTTAAGCATATGGTAGAGGATGTCCGTAGCTTCGATTTGATATATCGTGCGTCCCGTAACTCTCAAAAATGAATTTTCTACGGCCGTTGGAAGTTAGAAAATGGGTAACAATAAAAACTGCGCTAGTTTAAAATTTTAGTTTTCTGCAGATTCAGGAAAGGGCATTTTCATCATTTTCCGTTGAGTTTTGTGTCTCGGGTATAGTGAAAAAGTTGTCCGAAATTTTGTTTTACATCAAAAAGCTTCAGACTCCGATCTTTGATAACGCAATTTAGCGAGTCGTTTTGATAAGTCAAAGTTAGGAAAAATGAGAAATTAAAATTCTGCACTAGTTTTAAAAATATGGTTTGTGCAGAATTTTGCGAGGGTATTTTAGTCATTTTCTACTTGCTTTTGGGTCTCGGGTAAAACTGAAAAGTTATCTGGAATGTTGTTTTATGTCAAACGCTAGAATACCTCATATTTAATAACGCATTTTAACGGGTCGTTTTTGATAAGACAAACTAAGGAAAAACATACAGTTTAAAAGAAAAGTCAAATTTGGTAAAAATATAATAATGATCATTTGCCGTAATAGAAACCGTTTGAACTTGAAATATTATAACGAGAACTATTTGATAATAAATAAGTCATACTTAAGCTTTCGGGTGCGTCTAAAATCTAAATCTTTTAAATTGGTAAAAAAAATTAATATAAACTTGTCGAAAAAGGTTATATGGTATATAGACTTAAGGCGAAACACTTAGAATGTATTAATAAGAAGTTAGGGCGCGTACATGGATTCTATGGTCTACGATTATATGTATGTAGAAATATATATTTTTTTTATATATGTATGCAAATTATGCATTTTCCTTATCAAGTATATTTTTCTAAATCGCGAACAACTAATATAGATCGTGGTTGAGACGACGGTGTCGTCGTTGATTGTGATGATTCTCTTACCTTGTACTTTTATATTCGGTGAGTTCATAGCCCCACTTTTACTCATTTACTGTTTTATACACTTTTTGGGGGAGATATATGCTACTTTACTTATATATTTTTTTCTTATGAATGCAAGTGTTTTAACTGTATGCTTATCCTGACCCTATTATTGCCTAATTATCTATTGCCATTAAGTCCCCAATATCATGAGCCGTTAATTACTTTATGTAAGCGCAAATGCAGTGAATAGATCTATTGGGACTGACCATCCCCGTCCGGGTATGTATTACTTGAATACCATGTCAAACGGACGCATTTACATTTGAAATAATACTTGGGTGATTTTGCAAAACATAAAATTTCGGGGCATAAATCTAAAAGACTAGGGTTTGAGACGTTAAGTGTCACACCCCGCCAAGGCGGAATCGCAAGGCATGATCATTAGGCATCATCACAACACAAGGCATCAAAATAGAGAAAACTAAAAATGACATTCAATAGACTTCAAAATCCAAAGCGTGTTATGACAACGCCCGAAACAAAAATCCAACATATAATGCATGAAGAACAAAACATGACAAGTTCAATTGAAAACTAAAACAGATAAATCATAGACTCCGCATGCAAGCCTATGGTCCAGCTAACTCCTCTTCCTAACTCTTCACACGTTTTGCTCACCTGAAAATGATGCTTAAAATGTCAACATAATTGTTGGTGAGAGTTACAAGTTTAAGTCACACATATGACACCACGATCAACAAAAACAATATTTACGAACATCTATGCATGGCTATTGTATCACAAACCAAAATTCACAATTATCTAGGGTGGATCGTACCCCTCCGTCCCACAATCTATCTCCGCGCAAGACTAACCCACTTGACTAGCTAAGTCCGTTTGGGTTCACACTAGACCATGCAATTCTCTCATGCACATGTCTTACCACAATTCATAACAAATAGCAATAACACATAGCAATCATATAGTTCGACACTTAAAAACACATATCACGGTTCATAATTCAAAAACAGTTTTGCATCATTTCCATCCTAAAATAAGTAAAAAGTGGGACTGTAAAACTCACCTTGATGCAAAGCAAATCCAAACTCTTCAATTAACCTTGCAAAGAATCTAAACAAAATAACATACATATGTTACCATCGATTAGGTCAAACACCCAAGTCGACGTAACAATCACAAAGATGGATAGTCTATATCCTATCTTAATTCAACTCTCTATATACTCCTCACAACTTGCTAACCTCAAGTTACCTCGCAAACCTTACTTCTCAACTTTCTGCTTTTTACTCAATTTTTATAGTCACAAGATGACTCTAAATAAAATACGTAAACACCTAACTGTTTCTTTTCCTTACATCCCATAGCTCCCTAATGAGTTGTGAGCTTCTATAATTTTTTAGAAAATATAATAATGAGTCTAACTATTTTATAAAAATTCAACATCACAAAGTGTCCATAATTTGACCTGATTCGACTTTTAAAAAGTTTAGCTTGAGCAGACCCATTTAAACACTTATTAAAATTCTACAAAAATTCCAGAAAATCATAAACATCATTACAATTAAAAAGACGGTTTGATATGGTTTTTGACCTTACAAACACAACTCAGAATCTGCACTGAAAACTCAGTTTTGACAACGAATCTTGTTTGATTAATTTGACTAACTTCCACTCACTTTTAATTTATGAAACCTATGGGGTTGGAAAATAGACTCTCTTTAGATAATTTTAGGCTTAAGAAAATCAATAAAAGCTATCTGTATTACCGAGATATGGCTCTCGCAAGATGGCCTAAAATTCTGCCTAGATTTCAGTTACGAATTTAACATGATAAACCCTAATCATTCACATCTAAACCGTAATTAAACCCTAACAACGATTTTTAATGTTTAAAACCCATTAATTACATTATTAATTACAGAACTTAATCATAAATATAAAACCCTAATCCATCCTCAATGATTGTTACATGATTAAAACTTAATTGAATTGAAAAAGGTTTAAGAAATCGATACCTTAAAGCTTAGAAATCAAAACCCTAAATTTTTTTGGGGTTTCCCTTACTCTTGTGTTGTTTGTCCAGTCAAAGAGAGAGAGAGAGATCAAAGTGATTTTTGTTTAGGTTATGATTTGTATTTATAGTGCTTAAGAGATAATTACCCCTTTGTTCGGCCAGCTCAACACACACACCCTTTTTTTTTTTTTTTACACTAAAACCCCTTTAATTTAGTTATTTTTATAAAAACCTTTACTTATTTTGCTAAACCTTAAACTTTCTAACTAGTTTTCAAACTAACCTTCATTTCTAACTACTTCTAAAAATAGTAAGTATTCTAAAATCTATAAAATACTACACTAATATACATATTATTAATTACATATACATAATACGTACACAGAATATTACGTACACGACATTTGAAACTACGCAAAGCCTT
>BQNB010053292.1:0-40083 GCA_026074375.1 Tanacetum coccineum | reverse complement strand
AACCCATAAAACTTAATAGGTTATACAGGATAGCTACAAATGATACATGACTAACAGCTACTGCCAGCCTCAGCTGGCCTATCCTGGGGCTCTGGTCATCAACGTGGCAACTTGTGCCTCTAGTGTCCTAACATGTGCCTCTATGGCTGCACTCCTCTCCTCAGAACTAGTCCATGCTATACGAGCATATACAGCCTCTCTATCCAAAGCCAAAGCTGTGTGGCGGTGGTATGGTCTATCTCTGTATAGTGAGTTGACTAGGGCTCCCAAGTAAGCCCGGTCATCATGTGCCTCCTCAAATCGTATCTCGAACTCCTCAGTCCTCTGCCTAACAGTAATATCAAGCTCTGTCACTCTCTGGTCGACCCCCTCTAAGGTGGTCGGTGCTATCTCCTTCATGGCCTCAACAATCTCATCCCAAGTGTCAATCGCTGGGAAAGGCCCTGGCTGTCTCGCGACACCAGCCGTTGAACTCTCCCCGATCTCGTATCTGGGAGCGGGAGTAGTAAGACAAGCTCTCTTCCGAGGCGGCATCTCAGCCTCGGGAATATCAGTCCTGGGGGAAGTAGGTGGAAGTAATGAGGGTGGTGATGCAACTGCAGCTCTCATCCGAATCCCGGCTGCCCTATAGCCTAATGGTGCCCCTGCATCAGTAGGGCTAGTAGTGAGTGGTGATGGTAAGGGTAATGGTGAAGATACAACAGGTAGTGGTGGTGTAGGTGCGGCAGCATGCTTAGCAATGCATGCCTCCATGGATGCTGACATCGGTGGCTCAGGTCTGACAGTCTTCCGTGCCCTACGGAGACGTGTCTGGGCAAAGGGGATCCTAATCTGAGGTGCTCTCGGTGTAGGTGCAGACTCATCAGTCTCAAATGCCTCTGTATCCCCAGCCGAGGGAACAGGGTCAACAACAGGTATAACCGGAGAGTCGGCCGGAGCTAGGTGCTCCTCCTCCTCCTCGTCATCCTCCTCGTCCTCGAAAGGCTCCTCATCATCATCATCAGCATCATCATCATCAGTGTCATCACCGGAGGGCTCATCATCTCCATCCCCTCCGTCAGCAGGGTAATCAGCATGCTCCTCCTCGGAGTCCTCCTCCGGATCCTCCTCTGGATCAGAATCAGGTACATAGCCCGGTGATAGGGCTACGGGTGAAGCATCAGCGGGTAGAGGCTGGTCCTCCATGGGTGCCTCATCCTCCGAAGGTACTAAGTACTCGGGGTACTCAGGCTCGGGAACATATGGTATCTCAATGGGTGATGGTGGGTGCTCGGGACCGGGCACATAGTCAGGGGATGGTGGGTGCTCAGGTCCAGGCACATAGTCAGGGGATGGTGGGTCTACTGGCTGCATGGGAAGTCCATCGTATCTTGTATAAACTATGACTCGTGGTAAACCTCCATCGGTATCTCTTCATGCGCACCCTCAAAAGACTCTCCCTGGTTCGGAGACAGTGTATACAGAGGTAATGGACAGCGGATATGCAGAAGACTTGACCTGCAGGAAGATAAATAAACTTATATAAGTATAATAAATAATACCATCATAGTTAAAAAATAAAAATGATATGTATATAATATAAACTTGTATAAAGATCAGCGAAAAGCATATAGCATAACCAACTAATGCAACACAATAGTGTAGTTGTCCCGTTGAAAAACTTTTGTATGATGTTAATGGTTGAAAATTGGTTATATCCCACAGTAAAAACCATTTGACCTGTGTTCTCTATAACCAGACACTTTATGCCAATCAGTAACAAACACCCCCAAAGATGGGTCTCAGCGGAATAAGTTTGCGAGTGTTACTATCATAGATCACTAGCAACGAGTATATGAGAAACGACCTCTATATGAGATATCGTTAAAAATTGATACAATAGAATAAATTAACTTTTTGATTACAATAGCCCGAGAAGCTTAAATAGTTCATGAACCATGAAAAGTAAGATATTTTAAGACATAACAAATATTCCTAAAATGTCATGCATCCAAATCTTTATATGTAATAACTCCAAAATGGTGACCAACCAAGGTATCCTTGTTATCTCGTACCTTATTGACCTAAGAAAAACATGCTTTAAAAAAAACGTCAACATAAATTGGTGAATCACAGGTTTAGTAAATGTATAAAATAGGAACACAATAAATCCAATGTAAGACATGTAACACATACAATATCTTAAAAGTAATTACGAAGTGCACTAAGCTCATGACACCGAAGCTCGACATCTATGTATGCAATTTAATGCACATAATGTGCCCGTGTAGATGTTCAAACCCGCAACATCCAAATTGTTCCGACATGTATACATTCGTTGTTTCAGTACATTCGAAACTAGTAGAGAGTTCGCAACTCCCCGAACGTGGTGGGGGTGGATGTCAATCCCAAATAAGATCTATTCATAACATTCGCGCGTCGCAAACTACTTACAAATGATTGTTCATGATAGTGGGCAATAGTGGGTTAAGGCCAACTCGTAATATGTTTAAAAGAGTACTTGCGTCCAAATGTAAAATGATGCATGTTTCTCACCCCAAAGTTGTAAAACAATATAATTGTATAAAAGCGGGGCTATGAACTCACCGTAAGTGAATGATTGATTATCTAAATCAAGTAAGTGAATCGTCTCGGCAATTCGAATGCAACCTAATTAATTATAGGCTGTATGAGTATAATGTATTATATATAAATAAAACATCACATGTTATATAGTCACACCACCACCTAATAGTTTTTATTAATTCTTTAAAAGTTAAAACAATAATTAACTCGTACTTTGTTAAATGAAAGTGTGTGTACTTGTATCCGTAAGAAAATATTATTTTCGTTTACTAATGTACTATTTGAAAAAAATATAGGATTAAATGTTTTTATTGATTACATAATGATATTTCATTATTAGTTTAGTTGTTTTATAAAACAATATATAAAAGTGAAAATAGTGCTCGAGATTTTTAAAACCTCATATACTTTATCGTTTCGACTTCCGTTTTATGACGTTTTCTATGTCCATGTCTTCTATTAAAATCATTTATCAAAACATCATATTTTATAAAGTTTAAACCTCTTAGAACATTAACTTTTACTCTTCATACAGTTTATAAAAACAGTTTATTATTAGAATTAATTAAATGTGACATGTTTAAATCATAACTCGTTCGATATAATCCGTTCTCGAGTTCCTTATGTCCTTGGATTAGCATTAAGATAATTTATCAGAATATCATATTTATAAAAATTTAAACCCCTGATGAACAGTAATATTTACTGTTCATAACAGTTTTTTTTTATATAATTAATTATATTACAACTTGTCAAATACGTAACTTGTATTCGTTATAATTTCTGTTTTTTGATTTCTTATGTCCGTGATTCGTATTAAAGGAAATTTATCAAAATAATTATATTTTATAAAATTTAAACCTCAGATGAACAGTAATGTTTACTGTTCATTACACAGATTATAAAACTGTTTATAAAGTTAATTTATATAATAACTTGTAAAATTCGTAACTGTGTTCGATATAATTCCTTTCGAGGTTTCTTTAACATGCTTACGATCTCCTTGTGAAGAGTGGCTATTTTTAAAAACAATAATAAAATGTATGGTTTATGGTTCTAATCCAACAGTAGTATTAAAAGTAATTAGAGGTTTTTAAAATTAATTAAGTTAGTTTATAATCAATTTTGTTAAGAACTTTGCACTCATAATCTTCACCAAGTGTTATACCGTATATCTTACATGTATTAAGTCCTCTAATTGTTCATGACACTTGTTCATATGAAATTCTTAAACACTTTATATAACTTAAAAATGAATCTAGGTGGTGAATAACTTATACAACAAGTATTTACACAATAGGAAAATAATGAATGAACATGGAAATACGTAAATGGACTTTATAAGATAAGTGGGATGATGAACACAAGATGTAAACCCTTACAGCTTTCAAAGATCAAAAACACAATCAAGAAAACCCTAAAATATGTTTTCCTTGATAATAATTTCCTTGTTAAACCCGAATCCAAGCTTGTTAACACCTTGAGTAACCTTAGATAACCTTGGAATGAACACTGAATACTTGGAATGCCTTAGAAAATCAAAGATATATGAAACCCTAATTGCAAAGAGTGTGCCGTGGGTTTTGTTTATGATTGAGGGAGATTTTTGCTTTGATTTGTTTGCATGTAGTGCAAGTGTATAATTATGGACCTAGGACTTGCTATTTAAAGAAAGGTGGTGTGAAGAAAACAACCTCAAGGTCATGGTTTAAGGGAAATGGTTTTAGTACAAGGTGTTAGAGCTCTCCTCCTCCCTAGGAGGAGGCCACGGCTCACAAGGGTGTAATGTACCAAGATTGGACAATTTCTAGTAACATGGGTCAAAGGTACATCATTATGTAAGACTTATGATAATGGTGGAAGAGCTAGTGGGGATTAAGTGAATTATTTCTTGTGCATTCATGCTATAACTGGTCATAAGGCTTAATTGGTTGATGAATTGATTAAATTTTATGTATTGGGTAGAAATGTGGGTATTTGTTTAAGTGTAGATGGGTAAAGGTGTTTCCAGGTACGACCGAATGTAATTTATTACGAAACGTAAGCGTTTTACGTAAGCAACAAAAATAAATTACAAAAAGTTATAAATTATACTTCTAATAATCATATAACACTTGCTTGATGTAAACTTTAATTTGTTTGATGTCCGTTTACATTGAACGTTGATTTTTAATTTACGCGATTTAACTATACGATAATAATTAAAAGCGAACGCGTAAAACTCTAAAAATAAATAATGAAATTTATTAAAGTCGTAAATAACCTGAAAATGAGAAATGTTACAACGTGTTTCATCTTTGACCTTCTCGTCATCATCTTCACCGCTATCGCTCCAAGAACCTCCGACAAATGCTCTTTGGTTCTTGTCTTTTGGTGGTTTTGGACATTCTCCAATAAGATGACTCGGGTCTCCGTATCTAAAGCATTTTCTATCACTTTTACCGTTCTTGTCATCACGGCTTCTTTGGAACGTCTTTTTGTCATTCAATGTTTCTCAGAATCTAACCCAGTCTTCTCTAAAGAACTTCTAGAGTCTCTACCGCCATGGCTTACTCTCGTCTTCACTACCGAAGTTGAACGACTCATCATCACTAGATTTCTTTCTAAGCCATTAACGCAAGAGATTTTCTTTCAACTTTTGCTTTGACTATTTCGGAGCCTTTCTTGATAACCATCTCATGGACTTTGAGGTTTCCAATGAGCCCATCAAGAGATAGTGATGTCAAGTCTTTTGATTCCTCAATCGCCGTGACCTTTGCTCTCTATTTAGGATGTAGATCCCTAAGAAACTTTCTTACGTAGTTCTTACTAGAATAACCTTCATCAAGAGCATTAAGACGGTAATAATAGTATAAATTTCTAGCAAATTCGACTACTATAGATTCATCTTCGGAAATGAGAATTGTAACATATTGTTAAACAAAAAAGGTCCGATCTGTTATCTTGACCTTGGCTATTCCTTGGGAGGGTGATTACAAAGTTTTCCAAAATTTCCTTTTGCCGTATTGCACATGAAAATTCGTCATAATTCTTTCAAGGAAAAGCATTGGATAAATAACCATTATTGGCATTCATTATTTTTCGCCAGCCTTCTTTAAGATCATGCCGAATGTTTTTCAAAAAGGAAAACCTCATCAAGTTGTTTCAGGATTTGTGAATAATAGGTAGAAAATTACTATTGTTAATAACATATCCAAAGATCTAGATCGTTTTGATTTAACATATGTCTCCGAAATATATATTTTCCAATAAATAGAAACTAATCGCTTTCAAAACATGGTGGTTTTTTGCATAGATTGCCCTCTAGATATTTGTCGAAATCCATAGAACGAATCCAAGCTAAAATACAATATATTTAAAAATCTTTAGTTACCCTTGCTCCTGATACAATAAAGAAAACAGAATGGGGGGGGGTTAGAATAGTTTTAACAGTTGGTTAGCATTTTAAAAATCTTTACTTAGAAATTGTTTGATTCAGAGTTTTATGTCCAATCAACCAACAAACTGAAAACAACACAAAGACTATCAAGCAAGTTAAGTAATGACAATGTCAAGAGATAGAAAAGAAAACGAACACAAACAAGACACCTAGATCTATAGAGTGTTCGGCAACGAGCACCTCTTCGTTTCCCCTAACTCCACTCCATGATACACCACACAGAGAAAAAAATTTCACTATGTCAACAACCCCTTAGGTGGAGAAAACCGTTTACATGTTGCTTACTTTCTTTTCCGACACTAAGCTAGATGTCGAGTCCTAATCTTAGCTAGAACCAATCTAAGGCTTCACTAAGTCTTCACACATTCACAAGATATAACCACCCTTAGATTGACACACAATCCAAATTGCACCAAAATACAATGTACACACTTGGATCTACACATAATCCAATTTACACAATAACACAAAACAAATGTAATGAATGTTTGTGATCTTGAGGAGGGAGAGAGAGATCACTTGATAATAATACGTATGTAGAAGAATACGATTGTTCTTCTCTTGCACTTGATTAGAAGATGAAGAAGGGAGGAAGAAAGAACTAATCACTTAAAAACAAGATCAAAGAATGTTAGTAATCAAGGTGTGTGTTTTAGAAAGAAAGAGAGAAGAGAGAAATATAGATTTGAGAAATTTCATGGCAAGAGGTTCTGTTTTTCAAATGGGGTAGCCCAGTATTTATAGGAGACAAAAAATGGTCGTTGCTGGCGGCGGTCCTGGCGTTCTCCATTGAATATAAGGGGCACAAGCCTATAATGGGGTGCCGCCGCTAGACTCTTGCTCCGTTTTTAGTCTATTATGGAGAAGGTTTGTCAGCATCTGTTGTATTAACCTCTAATTTATAGTGGGGGGGGGGGGAGAGAATTTGAAATTCAAATTTTTTTATGTTTTTTAATAAACATTTCTTTTAAGAATAAATAAATTATTTTTATATTTTTATAAAACTTTTTTTGTAGAAGTAATAAGGTTTAAGAAAATTTTTTCTTGATCACTTATCATAGTTAATGACTGTTATCCATACCTTAAGTGAATAAATCTTAGAAATATAATTTAGTGAATTATGTAATAATATAAACGTTTAATTTTATCGTAAACATTTTCACATTTTGTTATTATCAAAACATTGAGAGGTCGAAAAATATAAATAACATTTTTAGCCATTATTTGTATTAACACAATATGTATAATTTCAACTTAGAAAACATTGTTCCTTCTGGAGGTTTAGCATGTTTGATTGCAAAGGCCACAATTGATGAATCTAACAAATGGCATAGGAGGTTAGGTCATGTTAACTTTAAAAACTTAAACAAACTTATGAAGGGAAATCTTGTAAGAGGTTTACCTTCAAAGATTTTTCAAAATGACCACACATGTGTTGCTTGTTAGAAAGGAAAGCAACACAAGGCCTCCTGTAAGGCCAAATCATTGAGCTCTATTAGTCAGCCCTTACAGCTTTTACATATGGACTTATTTGGACCTACATCTGTAAGGAGCATAAGACTTATTGTCTTGTTATCACTGATGATTTTAGCAGGTTTAGTTGTGTGTTCTTCTTAAGAACCAGTATGACTTAGTGGAATCTTAAGGTACTTTATAAAGAGCAAAATATGTGGAACCAATTAAATCAAAAGTTAAAACTATTAGATGTGATAATGGTACAGAATTCAAGAACAAGGACATTATTGAATTTTGTGGATCAAAAGGGATCAAGAGGGAATACAGTAATGCCAGAACTCCACAACAAAATGGAGTTGCTGAGAGAAAGAACAGTACCCTTATTGAGGCTGCTAGAACAATGTTAGCAGATTCATTTTTACCTAACATTTGGGCTGAAGCATAGTACTCTTGTTATGTCCTTAATAGGGTATTAGTGACCAAGTCTCAAAACAAGACACATTATGAACTTAATAAACTGTAAAATACCAATCATAATCTATATAAGTAAACCTTTTTGGGGTGCCATGTAACCATCTTGAATACCTTTGACCATCTGGGCAAGTTTGAAGGGAAGTCTGATGAAGAGTTTTTAGTTGGGTATTCCCTAAATAGCAAGGCTTTTAGGGTATACAATTTAAAAACGAAGAGAATTGAAGAAAACCTGCATATAACCTTTTTAGAAAATAAACCAAATGTTGCAGGGAAAGGACCTAATTGGCTGTTAGATCCTTGATATTTAACTGAATTAATAATTACCAGCTTGGTGATAATCAGAAGAAATCAAGCAAACAAAACTGCAGATCCAGAAGAAGCTAATCATAGTGCAGACACACAAGATAATATTGATGCAGGAAATTCTAAAATGGAAGCTAAATCTGCTCAATTCAACATTGTACTGCCATAAGTTCTTCCTATATACTTCAACAGTTAAAAGCTCAGAAGCAAAGAATGAAGATGAAAAAGCCTATAAGTAATAATGTTTAAAAAGACAAATGAGGAGCCAATAGATCAAGGATCAACCTTTTTTGGAGAGCCTTGAAGGCCCTTTAACAGAAAGACAGAAAAGGAGGCTAATGATGCAGCTGAAGCTCTTTGAAAGCAGTTTGCCCAAGATACTGAGGATTTGCTTCTTCAAGTAGGAGCTGCTAGAGCTACCAGTACTAACACAGTTAATACTACTAGCACACCAGTTAGTACTATAGTCCTTCAAATTTTTTTGGTACTGGTGGATCTAATCTAAACAACACTGACCAAGATGATTCTTAAATACCCGCTCTTGAGGATATTTATGACATCAAGTTGATGTGTAATTTTAACAATCACCTATGATGATGAGGGTGTAGTGACTGACTTCACTAATTTAGAATCCACTGTGAATGTTAGTCCTATTCCCACCTCAAGGATACACTCTATTCATCCTACAACTCAAATTCTTGGAGATCCAAAGTCCGCATTTCATACAAGGAGCAAAGTACACAAAAGTTCTGGAGCCTATGCTTTTGTAAGTTATATTCAAAAGCAGAGAAGAAATAATCACAAGGATTTCCAACATTATTTATTTTCTTGCTTCCTATCTCAAACTGAACCCAATAAGATATCCGAAGCCCTTGAAGATGAAAGTTAGGTTGATTTGCATACCAGGAAAACTGTTGCAATCAAGATTCCAAAAGCATTGATTCTGTAGATATGCCTTTATTGGAAGATGGTAATTAGGACTAAATGGGTCTATAGGAATAGGAAGGATGAAAGAGGTGTTGTGGTTAGAAATAAGGCAAGGTTGGTTGCCCAGGGATATAGGCAAGAGGACGGGATAGACTATGATGAGGTTTTTGCTCATATGGCTAGGATTTAAGCCATTTGGATATTTTTGGCCTTTGCTTCTTATATGGGATTCATAGTTTATCAAATGGATGTAAAGAGTGCCTTCCTGTATGGAAAAATTGATGAGGAGGTGTATGTGTCTCAACCTCCAGGCTTTGTAGATCCTAAGTTCCCTAAGACATGTCTACAAGGTTGTAAAAGCTTGTATGGTTTAACACGCAAGCTCCCAAAGCCTGGTATGCTACTTTATCTACTTTCTTATTGAAAAGTAGATACAGAAGAGGAACTATTGACAAGACTCTTTTTATCAAGAAGGAAAAAATGATATCATGTTAGTACAGGTTTATGTGGATGATATTATTTTTGGTTCTACAAAGACGTCTTGGTGTGATGAATTTGAGGCATTGATGAAGAGTAGATTTTAGATGAGTTCTATTGTAAGAGCTCACCTTCTTTCTTGGATTACAAGTCAAACAGAAAGAAGATGGTATTTTTATAAGTCAGGATAAGTATGTTGCAGAGATCCTGAAGAAATTTGATTTTACTTGTGTAAAGACTGCCATTACTCTTATTGAGACCCAGAAGCCTTTGACCAAGGATGAAGAAGCTGCTGATGTGGATGTACATCTTTATAGGATTCTATGCTTGGCTCCATTAATGTACTTGAAATGATCTAAGGCCTGATATTATGTTTGCAGTATGTGCTTGTTCTAGGTTTAAGGTAACTCCAAAGATCTCCCATCTTAATGCGGTGAAGAGGATCTTTAGGTACCTAAAGGGAAAACCCAAACTAGGCCTTTAGTATCCTAGAGTGTCATCATTTGACCTAGAAGCCTACTCAGATAGTGACTATGCTGGAGCAAATGTTGTTAATTTGTTGGCAGGAGACTTATTTCATGGCAGTGGAAGAAGCAGACAATTGTGGCTACTTCTACTACATAGGCAGAGTATGTTGCTGCTGCCAACTGCTATGGGCAAGTATTAAGGATTCAAAATCCAATGTTAGACTATGGTTTTAATTTTATGAACACAAAGATCTACATTGATAATGAAAGCACAATATACATTGTAAAGAATCTAGTGTTTCACTCCAAAACAAAGCACATTGAGATTAGGCACCACTTCATTAGGGATGCTTATGAGAAGAAGCTTATCTAGGTGCTTAAGATTCACACTGATGATAATGTGGTTGATCTTTTAACCAAAGCTTTTGATGTTAGTAGATTCAATTTCTTAATTGTTAACATTGGAATGATCAATCTATAGCTGTAATAGTTCAGGGGAGGCAAAATGGCAGTTTGATTTGTTGTACAGTTTAGAAAATGATGTTAAGGTTCATTATGATCTTTAGGATGAGGATTGAGAGCTACATATGGTACTAAGTTAGTTAGTGTTGCCTGTTTTGGTTAATACTGGTCGGCCAAAACTTAGTACTGCCAGGCCAAAACTTAGTACTGATAGTACTAAGATTGAAAGTATGAAGTTGTAAGCCATGATGGAAGTAAGAAAGATCTTTAAGTGTTTGTTTCATTACCACACAACAAATGGTCATCAGTTTACCATGTCTAACAGACATCAAGAACTGGCTAGTCCAGAGCAAACGGCTTCTGGTAAAGACTTCTCAATCCGTTGATAGTTAATTAGTTTACTCAAACTATATGTTATCAATTTGCACCTTTGTTTTTGCCAATGAAGATTGGCTATTCCAGGGCAAACGAAACTGTGTTAAAGGAATTATCCATAAGTTGATGGCTGGTTGTGCAAAACTACTCTTTCACCTAAGTTATTGGAATGACTTAGGTTAAATTTGGGAAGGAAATAGGTCAAAGTAGTATTTTTAGTTTGATTAACACTTTTTGACTTCTATTCAGGGTTATGTATAAATATGGATCCTCATGATTTTCAATGTCTATTAGTTATTTCTAGTATGTTGTATGAATAGATGCTGTTTGTTGGCATGATTATTGGAGGAAAAGTTAATACTGTAGGCAAATTCTTTAATAATGTTGTGTTAAACTTTGTAACTGTTAGTACTAAAGTTGTACTGCTAGAGTACTATTTATACCTGACTGAGCGCTCTACACGTTTCTACTCTTCCCTCTCGGGTCCCATCTAACATCACACTTTCTTCACAATACTCTTGAATATAACAATGACGCACTTTTTCCCTCTACCGCCAACCTGTCTGCAGCATATAAACTTATATACAAATGTCCAAATTACTCTACCAAAAATACCTACCTTGATTTTCAGCGAGACGGGGCTGTGTGTGGTGTATACCTGCCCTGTGTGATTGTTGTTCAAAACCCTACGCTCGCTCATCTATATGATCTCGCTGCTTTTACGGCTTAATGTAGTGTGTAAAAATGTGTGTGTGTGTGAGTAATCTTGTGTCTCGACGTCTGCGAGACGATCAATCTTTGATCGAGAGAATCACGCGTCTCTCGCGCTGTCGCGCGCTCACAGGTGTCTGTGACAAGCGCGAGATAGAGTGGCCGCGGCGCGTTTCATGGTGTGCTCGGGCGCGTTGCTAGGTGTAGTGTGAGTCGTTCACGCGTGGTTTGAGGTTGTGACACTTATGTAATTCACAAGCACTGCTAAGAGAGACTGAACAAATGAAACTTTGTTTACGCGGATATGAAACTACAGAGTTAAAGAAGAATTACTCAAACAATGATCCTTTATGGTCTTTTTACTATTGATATTAAAAAGTGTTTTTCTTAATGAGTAAAAATCACTTCCTTTCATCCAAGGCGTAGGTTCTTAATTATATCGCGCTCTCACGTCTCATTCGCTGTTTCCTTAAGACTCGCTAAAAGCTAAAGTGATAAGTGTTATCACTTCCTAAGATATCTCATGCATATCCCTATCACTAACTAACCAACCAAAAAAAATATTTTCCGTTAAAGATTGTGTCATAAAACCAGTTTATCAAATTAGATCACTGAAATACAAAGATGAGCCTGAAAACCAAGTTGCTCATCCGTAGTTAAAAAAAACAAGTGATCCAGTCCCAAAAGAGTATACCAAAAACCAAGATTGTCTAAGAAGGCAAAAAACATTTACAACAAGCTTCACAAAAGATAGATGAAAACCAAAAGACTAAACATAACATAAAAAAAGATAGAGTAGATTACAAGGAGTGACAAGATACCAGTACATGCAGAAGGATTACTAGAAGCAACCTTGTTTCTTGATGAACTGAAGCAGCTGATCAGCATTATGTCATATCATTCCCAGTCCCGTCTATTACAACCTTCCAATTAATGCCTAAACATCTTCTTCAGAGTTGATGTAAGAGGATAAGGATGCGTCTGCATACTTATACAGAATCTTGCCAGAAATTGTCTCCAACACATGAACACCTAAAAAAGGAAATAACCTCCAACTCCTGATAACCCATTGTTGTTGATCTGCCCAAACACCAGCACCAGTACCACCTTCATGAGATTCAAACAAGACTTGTAGATCACCCCATAGGATCATACCATTACCAGCTAGAGGATGCTCTTCATAGTACGGAACTACCATTCTATAGAGTTTAAACAAATCTTTCCTAGCAACCAAATGAATAATTTCCCTGAGATGAGTAAAGTACTTGGAAGACTTGTCCATGAAGTACAAAGCATTAACATCTCCCAGGCCAGTAGGTATCACCTCCCAAGCAGCAAAAGCAGACCAAAAATTAGGAGGGTCATCATCATCATTAGAGTCATCAGAATCATCAGAGAGAACTCTAATGAAGGATCCGTCATCAGCCAGGAGTCAAATCCATTCAGTCGGATCGACTTCTTCCTGGCTCCAAGAGACTTTCTCCTGGTACCATAGGAATGGGTTCTTGGCTCAGCAGATGGAACAGTAGGTTGTGATGAAAATTCAGATGAGTGTTGAGTATCAGTAGGTGGAACTTTAGCAGATGGTTGTTGTGATTCATCAGGAACAGAAGACTTTGGAGCTTCAGTTAGTTTGGACTTCTTTGAACCAGCTTGTTCCAAATCTGCACCAGGTCTTTTAAGAGACCTCTGATGTTTGAGATTTTAATTCTGCAAGCTGATCGGATTTTGTTCAACTCAGGTTTTGAGTTGATCATCGGAAAATGACTTCACATGCTTCTATGGTCTTTCCTGTTGTATAAATGCTTGGAGCTTTGAATTCTTTACAAAAATGTTATCATATAAGGCCTTCTGTTGGGCATAGGTCATGTTTATTCCTCTTGTCCTGATACCTCTGTGCAGCAACTCTCTTCTTCTTTTTGCAATCAGAGCTCCATTCTTTCATGTAAAGTTATCTTCATTGACATCAAGACCAATGATCAGCAGTAAGTCCTTGATTTGGCATGGACATTGACATTATGTCAGTCCATCAGAATCTGTATAGATATTTTGCTTGAATTCAGCACATCCTGTTGTCGTTTCCTCTGCATCTCTTCTCTCTCTCTGTCCAACTCAGCCTGCTCTTCTTTATACATTCTCCTAGCAGCTTCTTTACCTAACCTGTCTTCCTCTCCTTGTCTAAATGTTCTTTCTCTGACTGGAGGGTCTTCTTCCAACAAAGGAGATTTACCCTTGTTGGAGGGATCAGCAGAGGGACCAGTAGTAGCACCAGCAGGAACATCAGAACCACCAGCAAACTTATCAGAAGGAATAGAGGGTAATATGCGGAATATCAGCTTCATGATAACCACAGTTAGGAACAGCTGATGAAGCAGCTGCCTATAGCATCTCGCTAGCCAGCTTGATAAGAGGATCCACATTCTTGCTCAGCATCCTCTTCCTTGTTGATCAGTTATCACAACACTTCCTTTTTCTACCTTGAGTTTATCTCAACAATTTTACCCTTTTGAAAACCGCTTTCCTATACCCTCCCTTGAACAGCAAGTTGTGATGCTCACTTAAGTTCAGAGTCTTGGGTATTCACTTTCTTGCACCTGAGTGGACACTTAGAGAAGACTATGTTGTTAGTTTTTAAGGTCCTCAGCCACTCATGAGGTTGTACCTTCAGGTGGTGCTTGAGTGGACATAGGAGGTGAGGTATGAAAAGAACCTCCAATGGTTTCAGCTTTCTACATTTGTGGAGTGAATTAGGTCAGGAGCAGGGAATCATGAGGTCTTGAAGAAAGAGGCAATGTTAGGGTTCTGATAAGGGACCCTGCTCATGCATCTAGAGCCTAGAAGTAGTAGTGATGGTCTGGTGGTTGTGGATACATGATCTGAGAGTGATCAGGTTCATTGAGGTCCTCTCGGGGGACAGTCTTTGGGGTAGATGGGTGCAAGTTCCCTGAACTTTCTCATTGCAATAGCAGCTTGTAGAGAGGGAAGCATTCGTGAACAAAATGGCATGTGGTTTCCCCCTTGAAATTTTAATCCTCATGTTAGCAAACCATTTTGCTGTCAGGTTTAAAGCATGATTTTGTTTGGTAATTATAGTTCCAATTCAAAAAATCATTTGAAGAAACCTAGGAAATAGGCAAAAAACTTTTTAGGATTGTTGATGTTGTTAACAATCCTTTGAAATATAGCTTAACCATTTTTACCTCCTCCCCTCAGTCAAACAAATATGAGCAATTGCCACTGGCTTCAAATTGATCCCAGCTACTGATTTGGTACTGAGACAATGAAGAGAGTTTGAACTAAGAACCTCTATTGAGGTGAGAATTTGTTTTTATGGAAGGTCGGCTTGCCTTCAGTTGGGTATCCAAGATTGTCCAATACCTAAGTATATGTCAGCTATAGGCAAGTCCTCAACACCATCATTATCATCTAATTGAAGTTGGGCTTCTAAATATATGATACGTGATAGTATAGGGAGTCCTATCAATGGTGGCCATTATAGCTGGTGTCCTTCCTCAGAAGCTCTGAGAGAGCCGTTGGTCAGAACTGTGTGTCCTACGTAGTCAATAGATGATAGGGTCATGGGTAGTATAGCTATACTTATGTGTGAAACCCGCATAAAGTCAGAACTTGGTATAATCGACACTTGCCTTTTGGTTTCTCAAGAAACCCACCTTGTTATGCTCTTCACGTACTTATGTGCAGCCATTGATTTGATGATGACAAAGAATGTGGTTGAGTGTTAGTGACGTTGTGTATGATGCAAGGGAAGTTACTTACTGGTTGTAGAGGGAAATCGAGTTTTTTTAAAGAGTAGAGTGGTGTTTTTTCTTGATGGTGAGTAAAAGGGCTGTAAAAAATTAGGGTGTGAATCTAAAGTTAATTGTAAAATGAGAGTAAAGAGTAATTTATCCCTTTAATTAGGGACCATTTAATGATTTAAATCGCACAGCCCAATTGTCTCAACTATAACTTTTGAATTAAAGTAAAAACTTAATTTAAGTCACTCTGCTCAAGTAAAAAGTCAACCCTAAGGAAAAAACTAACAAGACAAGTAGGAATTGTTTTTCCAACCGCAGGAACAAGTAAGCTTACTGTAGGAACTCTTGCAACACCTGAAAAGACAACTTGTCCAACCAAAATGAGACATTTATCTTCAATATTAGGCCACATTCTCCATGCAAATTCACAATCATGAATCATTATCTGCCAAAAAGGTTTGTACAAAAACACACACAAAACTTATACAATAAAAATTATTACCATAATCAACTGAAAACTAAATATCTGTAGTAATAAATGAAAACTACAAGAAGAAATTATGTTGAAAAACTAAGTGGTATCATAAAAGAAAAGACTTATAATTAGAAAATGTTACAAAAGCAGTTCTCCCCTTGGACTCAATTCTCCCTTAACTTGCCATCTAGGGATTAAGCATCCCAATGTGAACCACTAGATGATTAAACCTAGGTCCATCAAATGCCTTGGTTAACAAATCAGCCACATTTCATTTGTGTGAATCTTAAGCACCTGAATAAATTTTTTATCATTTGCTCATCTCGATTAATGGTGCCTAATTTCTATGTGCTTTGGTCTTTTGGTGAAAAGCTGATTTTTAACACTGCAAATGGTTACTTTGAGTTTATCATATAAAAATTTTGGTGTTCATAAAGTTTGAACCCTAATCAAGCTTTGATTTGATCAAGTACTGACAAAATGTTAGTTTAGCTAGCAACATATTCTGCTTAGTGGAAGAAAGTAGCCACATTGGTTTGCTTTTTGCACTGCCATGAAATCAACCTGTCGACTAAGAATTGTCATCCACTAGTTGTGATTTTCTATCACCTTTAGAACCAGCATAGTAACTTGTCACTTTATGCTTCAACACCATAGGGAGAATCTCTTGGGTACCATAGTCATTGTTTTGGTTGGCCTTTATGATACTTAAATGAGCTTTCTTGACTGCATTTCAAATTGGAATGTCAAGGTGTAACCTGGTGTCGAGAACATGCACTATTGCTAATCTGATATCAGCCTGAAGCTGTCTAATACCATGAGAGGGAACCTTATCATGGATCTGTTTATAAGGATACATTAACAGGCATCATCAGGTTCTTCTTGGATTTTTGGCTTTGAAGCTTCAAAGGGTGTGGTTGTTGGTCTCACACTCTCCATGTAAATTTTCTTAAGCATGTCCTGGACATACTTGGTCTTGGCTGATATAATGATCCATCAGTACTTGCTCATCTTGTTTGACTAGATTATGTTTACGCACCATTATGAACTAATCTCAAGTTCTCCTTTCATCATCCTCAAAATCAGCACACAGCCTTTTTTGTAGGACCACAATAATAATGTCTTCCACATAGACCTGAACTAGTAATGTTATACTTTAGAATTCTTCTTAATGAAAAGTGTTTTGTCGATTATACCTCCTTCTGTTACATTATGCTTTAACAGAAAAGTAGACAATCTTGCTTACAAGGCCCTTTGTGCTTGATGAAGTCCATACTAAGCTGTCACAAACTCTGCAACATGCTTAGGGTAATGTCGATCTTCAAATCCCGTAGGTGACGTATACTTAAACTTCTTCTTCAATTTCCCATATGAGAATGCCACTCTTCACTTCCAATTTGTTTAACATAAATTCCCATCTAAGCAAATGCGTAGGAATAGTCATTAGCTTCAATTCTAGCATAAGGGAGCATAAGACCTCATCATAGTCATTGCACTCTTCTTGAATATGACTTGATGCCACGTCTGGCTTTATTCCTGACTACTATACTTGCATCTCTTTTGTGCTCAAAATCCAGTTGTCCAATAGCAAATTTTCCATCTGGGTAGAGGGATAAGCTGTGCCATTACTTTTTGATTAAATAAACTGTTGCATCTCCTCTTGCACTGGATTTAACCTAGAAGGATCATTAAGTAGCTTGTGCAACACTGCTTGGTTCATGTTGTGATAGAAAACAAGCAATACAGACATGTAAACTAGTGGTGTGATTGTTCTTTGTTGATCATGACATAGCTAACAAAGCACTTGCACTAAAATTAGACTTCTTTATGTACTCTTGTTCTGATCAGGGTGAGGTGAGATCTCATAGTATCTGTGTTTGAGGATTGAAATTGTGTTCTCCCTCTTAGTAGGAACGACTCAACAACCTATACTTTGTGCTATAGTTGGTGACTAGTACCACAAAATTAATCATCATATGAAGAGGAAGAGATTTGCCAGTGTCATGGATGATGGTTTTTGTAATCCATTTCTAACGATAAGGTTATGGACTTGCAAGGTCAGAAGGAGAGGAAAATCTTGTTGAATGTTCATGAGCCAATGAGAGTCCAGGAGGGAAGTGATGTTTCAAACAGCATACGAACAGGTTACTGATTAAGTAGGAAAATGGTTCTTTGAGTACCTGTAGAAAATACTTGTAGTAGGTGGTTCAATGATATCAGTAGTAATGTCTAGCTAGCTTGGGATCAATACTACCAGCAGGTACTTATCAGCTTGTCGTTAAATGTTCTCTGTGTTTTGTAAAACCGTTCTTCATAGCTGTATCTTTTGGCTTCATGTTCTTGTCTTTGATGCCTAGCAAGTTGTTCTGAATTAGTCTGAATTACTCTCCATCTTTGAGAAGATTCTTGAACTCAGGGACCTGAAAAAGAGTTAGATGGACAAAATTATTGTTCATCACAACTCCCGATTATGTAACTCATATTGTGTTACCGCTGGTTTGTTAGTATCTTGGGTACCTGCAGGTTGATTAGTTTGAAAACAAGGAGTAACTAAAGAATCAGTCAATAGTCTAAGGTCAAAATAACACTCATGACCTAACCTGAACATTAGGTTTATCTTCATGATATCTCAGATTATGTGTTTATTCTATTTTTTGCTAGCTAAATTGTTGATGGCCCTATAGCGCGTATGATGAGCAGCATACCCAAAAGAAAACCTTCATCAGTTTTTCCCTCAAATTTTCATGTGGTCACTGATGTTATGTATGCGTCAACGAAGTCACCAAAGGGTTTGTGTGACTGATGTTGGGTATTTACCCAGTCAATAGTTCTTAGGGGTTTTGTTATGGGGAAGAGTCACTAGAACCGGTTTTAAAAACATAAAGCTGTACTAAATGCTTCTGTCCAAAACTGGTAGGAAGCTTATTAGAGTAGCAAGCATAGTTCTTGCTGCTTCTAGATGGGTTCTATCTTTCTTTTAGCAACCCATTTTGTTGTGGGGTTCTGGCATTCTATAATCCCTTCTATCACCTTGACCTACAGAGTTCAATTAATTTAGATTTTTTAAAACTCTGTCCCATTGTCCACATTATAGCTTTACCTTGTTTAGTTTAATTAACTGGTTTTCAATAAAAGTAATAAAAATACTTATGGATACCAATTCAAAATGTTTCTCATTAGTACCCAAAAAGAAACCCAATTAAAACCTGCTAAAGTCATCTGTAACCACCAAGGAGTAGTATTTGTGATCAATGCTTCTGATGGAAGTAGGACCAAAAAGGTCCATGTGAAGCAACTGGAGAGGAGCAGAAATGGTGCTCATAGCAGTGATGGACTTGTAAGAAGCCTTGTGTTGCTTTCTTTTGTTGCAGGCAACACAGTTGTACTTATTTGTGAAGAGGTTGGAGGGATAAAACCCATTGATTAATCCATGCTTTGCCAGCTTGTTCATGTTTTTGAAGTTCACATGAGCCATCCTTCTATGCAATTTGGTAGACTCAACTAAGGATGCTTGCCAGCAACAGGTGACATCTCTTTCAGGTTTGATGTCAGGTCAATTGAAGCATTAGTGATTGTTCACTTCTTGGAACTCTGAGAACCACACCGACTATTCTCAGGTAGGTTGGAACTCCTTAGAGAGAACAAGTACACTCTTTATCAGTGAAAGGACTTTGTTCTGGTATCACTAATTTTGTGAACAGAGGAACAGTTTAAAGTTTTGAAGCTCTTCACAGATAATAAAACATCTCAAAGTTCAATTTGGAAGTCCTTATAATGCTTTTTCTAGTGATTTTGCCATCTCCCCCTCCAAAAGTCATAGTACCTCCTACAATCTTTACAAAGTCATCCAATTTCTCCTTATTGCTGTCATGCTTCTGGAACAACACTATTCTACAATTACTAATCTCTATTCTTATAGGGATTTTCATACAATGCACGATACAACACATATTTGTTATAAATGAGAGAACCACGACATTACTGACTTAGTGCCTGGAGGTTCATTTAGAGTTTAAACATGTTGATTGATGAGATCACCATTGTTCTTGGATCCCCATTGCATATTTGCCTTTGAATTCTCCAAGAACTACCTGCTGAGTCTTACAGCAGTTCCCCGTCTTCCATCATCCTTATACATTTAGGGTTTTTTATTTAATAGACAGCTCTACTAAAGTGTGAAATATATTGGCTTGTTTGGTATGGTCTAGGTCGAGCAGCAATGATTTTTCAACCAGCAGGAAAAATGGTTGTGTTACTGTAGGAACAGTTGTTGGTCTATTTGCCTACTCCTAGCCGAAGGAACAGATGTGGTCTATTCATCCTACATACAGGAATGATGGTGGTCTATTCCTTTCTACCAGCAGGGAAAGATGCCTGCTTTGGGTACAAATGAGGGAATATTCTGGCAAACATTATTCACTAAAGGTTTATTATGCATTCCAAACTGTTTTCATAAAAATCACAATTTTTATCAAATTGGAAATTTACTACCTCAAACAAAAACATGTTGAGAACCAAAAAGACTTTATTTACAAAGGATCTCCTACTGTTTATTCACTTCTTTTCATAAAATCCTAGGAGGTTTTTACATTCTTTCTTAAAGAATAACTAGAATCATCATTTGTGGAACTTGGTTGGTGTGTAGCAGTATCTGACACTGTCTTGAATATCAACTGAACTAGGGGCAGACCAGAGGATAAGGGTTCATTAGTCTTTGGAGCTTGAGACTTGATACTTGAAAAATAGGATGAAAGTCAGTGGTCTCTGAGTCTGAGGGGACTTCGTACACTGTTATCACAAGAGACAAGTGCATTAGATACCATAGTTTGTTTCAAAATAATTATTGGATTTGAACTAGGAAACTGTGTATTTTCTAACGGTCAGGCTTGTTACAACGAAGGAGGCATGAATGTTTTCGTGTTATAGGAGGAGGAACAACATTGCATTCATCATCTTTGACTAAACGGTTATAGAGAGGTTTCTCGTAACATCTTTGGGGGATGAGTCAAAGATGCTAGGGGCAAGAGAGATCAAAACAATCATTCTGTGATCCAAAAGTGTCTCCAAATCCTAAACCAAATTTTGATCTAGAGGACATGGAACTATTGATCAGTTTGTCCAGGTTTTTGGAAGAGTCCTTCCATTTGTCAAACCTTGCCTTAGACTCCTCAAGTTTAACCTTATCATTCAATTTTTCAATTTTAGCCTGTTTATTCAGTTTCTTAGTATATTTTAGCATGTTTGTTGTGTTTTCTAAATTAGCAGTTAATATTCTAATTCTTTCTTCTAATGCTAGCTGATTACTTTGGGTACTCTTCTGTTTGTTATTAAAGTTTGTAATGTACTTTTTAGATGCTTGAAACCTGGTATAACTCTCTTTGTTATTGAACTTCTACATGTCAATTCATTTTTTATTTTTTTTCTAAGTTCTTGAATAGTTGTTCATAACAAAAGGAAAAGTATGTACCTGAGAAGTGATCCCATTACAGGGCAAATTCTAGCAAGCAGCATTAGAAAACATATATAGAGCAACGTCACCAGTAGCATCAACAGTTGCGATACCTAGCAGATCTTCCTCAGCGTCCAGCAATATCCTATTACTTGAGCAGCACCATTTTCCACATTTTTACCTTCATGGTCTGACTAGTTTAACATTAAATCAACAGACAACAAGGCATTTGGTTCTTCTGTCTTATCCAGCTCCTTAAGTTTGAATGAAGAGTACCTTGCTTTAGAATCCAACTGTTTTCCTGTACATTCCCTAGCAAAGTGACCCAACTCTGAGCATTTATAGCATTTGACCTTCTTCTTGTCAAACCTTGCAGCATCCTTGTTATTAAACTTCATCTTTCTCCCAGCTTTCTTTTCAAATCTGTTAATCCTAACAGAGAGCATTGCCATTTGCCATTTGATGTCTAATTCCTCCAAATCCAATTTCCCAATTTGATCAAAATCTTCATAAGTGATCTGCTGTTGTGGATCACTTTCAGCAACAAAGGAATGGAGAACATTTTCCATCACATTGCTAGAAGCAGTAGGACTTGATGAAGCAGAAGTAAAAGTGGTTGAATGGGATTGATCAGGATATGACATCTTTGAATTAGTGCTAGCAGCACTAATAAAGGCTGAATGGGTAGGAGCAGAAGTACCTCTTGAATCATAACTTGAGCCACCCTTCACATCAATTTCAAGAGTCCTAAGCTTGTTGTAAAGATCATCAAAGCTTAGATAATCAAGACCACCCTTTGTTTTAAGAGTGATGGCCACCTGTGACCAAGAAGGTGGAAGTGCTCTGAGAAACTTCATGTTACAATCTTCATTATCTGGCTTAGCTTGCATTTGATTGAGTTGACTCAATATCTTCTGAAATCTGTCATATCCCTTATGCAAACCCTCTGATTCAGATACCCTAAATTCTGAAAACTCCTGCTTTAGCATTGATTTCCTCATTTTCTTAGACTCATCATTACCTCCAAATCTGGCTTTGACAGCCAACCAAATATCCCTTGCATCATCTAGATGGTGAAAATCAGCCATATGATCCTCAGGAAGAGACTGAAGCAATATAGTTCTTGCTTTTGTCTCTCTTTGAACAGCAATTTGTTCTTCAACAGAAACAGGTGGAAGAATCATAATGTTTCCTTTTGGATCTCTTCCTGTCCTTTTCCTGCTGTTTCCATTTAGAACAATGTTCCACAAGTTGTGATCACTGTTCATGATCCAATACTCCATCTTCATGGCCCACGTCTCATATTCTTCCTTCTTTAAGTAAGGAAATTTAGCATTATTGTTTGAGACAGTGGTTGTGTGGTATTGTTGAAGTTACTGAGACTGGGTAGTTTGTGAGGTTTGAGTGTGATTTGGAGACTCAAAGACTGGTTCAGAAGTTGATGCTGAGAACACAGGTTCAGTTGTTGATGGGAAAGTGAATGTAGATACTGATGGTGATGGCATAGGGTATGTTTGTGATGGATTTTGTGAAGACATTTTGATGTTCTTATGAGAAAGAGTAGTAAAGTATCTTTAACAGAGGCTCTCTCCAGGCTCTGATACCACTTGTAGGTCCAACCCTAGATAGATCTTTACGCCTGTTGAGGTTGTAGAGCACTTATGTAATCACAAGCAACTCTAAGAGAGACTCTAACAAATGATACTATTGTTTACGCGGAATATAAACAACAGAGTTAAAGAATTACTAAACAATGATCCTCTATGGATCTTTTCTATTGATAATAAATGTGTTTTTCTACTGAATCAATCAGTTACATTCATCCAAGCCGTAGGTTTCTTAAATACCCACGAAACCCTAACTAAAACCCTAACTAAAAGCTAAAGTGATAAGTATTATCACTTCCTAGGATATCTCATGCATATCACTAACTAACTTTACTAACAACCCGGAGTAAGCATAATACTACCAGGACTAATATTGTACTACCAGCAGGAATAACTTTTGTTCTGCCAGTACTAACTATACTACTATCCTTACTAGTAGGAACTACACTACCAGCAGGAACTGTTTACTCTACCAGTAGGAACTACATACCTACTAGTAGTAACTCTCTATTACAAAATTCCTAACAACTCCAAACCCACGAGGGCTATCGAAACACCATTGAGCTCCCCGAAGGGAATAATGTGGTGCCCCTGCGATCCGACACCTTCCGGTTGGTGCAAAACGGATGCTCATTCTACCTACTTCGGTCCAAGAATCCAAACCAACATCACAAAGATTTTTTAAAACTTATGGACTCACTTGACCTTGATGTTGCAAATAGGGAAAGAACGCACATCGTTTATTTCAATTTTCCCTTCGCGATCAAGCTAGCAACTAGCTTGAACGTCTTCTAACAGGATCCATCTCCACATGGGAGGATCTTACTACTCATTTCCTTGCTTAATTCTTTCCACCAGAAAGGACTGCAAAACTCCGCAATGACATCTTGATGTTCCAATAACATCAAGGATAGTCTCTTTCAAAAGCATGGACTCGTTTCAAGGACTTACTCCAAAAAGTCCCTCATCATGGCATCGATCTTTGGCTCCAAGTCCAAATATTTTATGACCATGTCAATCTCGCCACAAGACAAACCATTAATCAATCGGCTGGTGGTAAGCTTCATGACAAAAACGTCAAAGAATCCTGGGCACTATTAGAGGACCTAGCTCTCTATAACAAAAGTTGGAACGACCCAAGGGACTTCGCTAAACCGGTCAAGGCAATCTATTTGCCCTAAGATGTCCCGAGTACATCTTACCGTCATCTCATTGAGCTCAAAAATCAAGTCCAATGCTTGATGAAAGCTCATCTTAGTCCTAAGCAACCTGTTCAAGTGAACAAAATCTCTTCTTCATGCAAGATCTATAGTGGTCCCCATGACACTCAATATTGCATGGAAAATCCCGAGCAAACTTTTGTTGATTATGTGTCCTCGCGTACCGAAGATGCGGGAGGCAAGTGGTTCACTTTTAAACTCAAGAAAAACAATCTTCGTGACACCTATAATCCATCATGGAAAAGTCACCCAAACCTTACGTGGAGACAACCTCAAAATTCTCAAAATAAAATTTTAAACCCACCTAATCGGTTTTAGCCCAACGGTTCGTTCCTGAACCGCTCCTTCAATAACAGTCCTCAAAGTTTTAACAATCAATCAAATCTCAAAGGATTGGTGTCTAACTGCATGGCATCTCAGGACGCTAGATTGTCTAAGTTTGAAGCCCTGAAGAAGAGAAAATTTTCAACAACAACAAAGTGAGATGACCAATAAAATTAACACAGTTTTGAAGGCCATCACTGATCGAATAACAAGAGCACTGATGAGGTGTCATTTTATACACATTTGTATGGGTCATTTTAAGCCCCTTAGATCCGCAAATATGCCCAGGATTATGTGCTTAATCGTTTGTTTTTAGGTTTTCTGGCACTTGGATGGCATTTGGAGGAAATACACATGACTTGAGCTCATTTGGAGAAGTAACAGACAAGACTACGACTCTACACCAAATCCTTTGAAGAAATCAAGCATACAGAGCGTGGAGACGGCGTCACGAGTTCCAAGCAACGACGTCGTGATTTATAAAGCGACGACGTCAGAGATTTTATGACGGCGTTAGAACATAGCCGACCTAAAGAAACCCTAGAATATTTGGCTTCACAAGATAAAGAAGACTATTCCACTTACGCGTGACGTAATAAATAAAAGGGGTTTTTTTTTCATCATAACTCCTTCATACAAACTCGGATTATATGATTCAACAGCCACAAGCGAATGCGGCGAGAAATCAACACCAAAGGAAAGATGATGATGGTGACGGGTTGGGATTTTCCAATGGCGTTGGAGGGGTCTAAAAAAAAAAGAAAGTAATCAAGAGTTAGGGATTTGCCTATAAATATAACTTCATAACTTCATTTTTATTAAGCTTGAAACCCTAAAACCGATTTTAGGGACTTTAGAGGTGTTTTCCTTTGTTTTTCATGGTGTAATTCTCAACCATAACATCATATGATTTCGGGTTTGCTTATTATTTTTCTTAACATGATGAATTCCAATTGCATTATTATTATGTCTTATGGTTTGATCTATATTATGTTAGGCTAAATTCCTACTGTATTTGCTTAGATGTAACAACCCCTAGATATGTGTGTATGTTTATAATGATGAATCATGGTATGATTATTAATATTATGCATGTTTGATCGAAGATCCATGTGTTTACATACAAGAATCGTTAAATTAATTGGTAATAAACTAGTATGTCATGCTTTAGGCAAGTCTTAACATGGAAATTGGTTTTAATCTTGGTCCCATTTAGCAACCTAAAGGCATAAACATGACTAAGCAACCTAAGCTTGACTAGTTTAATTAGTGATTTGTATGTAAGTGTGTGTTAGTTAGCCAAAAGAGCAACCTCTAGGCTAATTAGTGATACTTGGCAACCTAAGATCACATAGGTCGAATTGTGTATGATATTGGTAGTCCTAATGTTTTATGCTTATGTTTATGTCCGATTGAGCAACCTCATAGACATTGTCTAATGTGGTATTGTATAGAAAAGGCGAGCGGGATGTAAATGCTTAACCAAGCCATTTAAATTCATCATAAGAACTGGTTCAATTAAAATTAATCTTAAAATTAAACACACTTATTTAGGGGCGTGAATTCTAAGTGAACACATTTTTCTTCTCTTGAGTCTTCTTTAATTCATTTCTTAGTTTATTAGTCTTTTTTATCTTTATTCAAGTAGTTAAAGTTAGTCCAAAAAAAACGCCCTCTCTCAATTATCAAAACTTTCCTTGATTTTTAAAGTCAAAAGCACAAAAAATACCCTCCTTAATCTTAGATCCAATTCGACATAACTATTTAAGCCTACCTTTACTATTCCTCAAGAGGAATGATCAATCCCCCAGGATTTTACCTATACTACACTCTACGAGTTAGGTTCGCCGCCTAGAGGAGGATTGTAGAAACTTTTATGTTTTTGCGAAATTCCGCATCAAGTTTTGGGCACTGCTGTCGGGGAATAGTCTAGGTTTCATAGTCTATTTAGCTTAGGTCTATTCACTAGATTCCTATCGAGTGAGGTTGATGAGGTGTCATTTTATACACTTTTTTAGGGTCGTTTAGCCTCCTAAATTGTGCATTTATGCCTAAAATAGGTACTTAATCGTTCCTTTTCAGGTATTTCACATTTAGAAAACATTTGGAAGAATTACACGTGAGTTAGGCTTATTTGGAGAAGAAACGGACAAGACTACAGACCTACACCAACATCACTTAAGATAATGTTCTCAGCAGCTGGAAACGGCGTCACCAATACAACGTGATACCGTTACAACGAAGACCAAGACGGCGTCACTGGATCTCACGACGACGTCAGAGTACATGACCCAGCCCATTATCTAGAATATTCTCTCTCATGACGGCGTCACGACTAAAACGCGATGCCGTCACAACGATTTTCCTATATATACAAACCCGAATTTAGGGTTTTGAGTGTGTAACTTTAGAATAAAAAGAGGGTATGAACCCTAGTTCATTTAGCAGCTGTTAGGGACGAATTTAGGGCCTAAAAACCTTATTGTACTTCCTCTAACTCATGTTTTAATCAAGTAAGGTTTATTTAATCATTCAATATGTCTATGTGTTGTTTGATTCATCTATGTTCTTGCTTTATCTATAACATGCTTGGCTAAACCTCCTATTGTGTTTATTTATGATTGTATGAAACCTAGAATGTAGATCTTAGTGGTGTTGCTTCTTATGATGGATGTGCATGTTAGGTCTTAGAAAACCAGCTTTTGTCTGTATCGTTGTTGATATGTCTAGGAAAACATGATTGTGTAGAAAGGATACCATCGGGTAACAGTCTTCATACTACCTTGCCCCCTAATATGGTTGATCCACTCTTAATATATTTCACATGCACTTAGTGTACTCTTAGGGGCCTTGTAATAGTCTTCATACTACCTTACAGGTGCGTTGCACTAACGGAATACTAAGTAGACGGCGGGTTCGTGTAATTCGTTCATGACTTAGGAAATAATTACACAGATCATCACAAGTGTGACAAGGCAACAATACTAGGAGAAGCAATCTAGGGAGTAATACATGATTAAATAAACACAGTCTTTTATCTTATTGTTATCACCACTAGTTTAGATTGTTATTTAGTTTAATAGCTAAAACCAAACCACCTCTCAAACTTATGATTTACTTGCTTTCCATAAAACATAAAAACACAAAAATAAT
Organism: Tanacetum coccineum; assembly: GCA_026074375.1. NCBI lineage: Eukaryota > Viridiplantae > Streptophyta > Magnoliopsida > Asterales > Asteraceae > Tanacetum > Tanacetum coccineum. The sequence goes on along the minus strand of BQNB010053292.1, from coordinate 12,442 downwards.
CTTCTCTCAACCCCTAGAATTTTGTTAGACCGTGATCAAGCCTTCCCAACCTATTCCTCGATTGAACGATAACAACCCCCCGAGTCTTGCCTATACTACTACTACAACGATTAGGTGCTCTGCCTAGGGAGTTGTAAAACTTCTTGTTGAAGTCTAACGACAACCGCATTAAGTTTTTGGCGCCGCCGCCTAGGGAATAGTTAGGTATTGATCATAGTTTAGCTTAGTTCTACTCGCTTGAATCCTTTCAAGTAAGATTTAATTCCCGCATAGTAGCTTTCTTGTAGTCTATCTTTTCTTCATGTTATTTGTTTCGTAACCCATTCCCGTCAACCACCATGGGAGACGAGAACCCTATCCGTACTCTAGGAGACTACTCCAAACCTAGCCACGAGGGCTATAGGAATACCATCAAGCTCCCCGCAGGGAACAACGTGGTACCTCTTCGATCCGACACCATCCGGTTGGTGCAAAACGGATGCTCATTCCACAGACTTCGGTCCGAGGATCCAAATCAACACCTCAAGGATTTTCTTAAACTTGTGGACTCACTTGACCTTGACGGTGAAAATAGGGAAAGAACGCGCCTGCGTATATTTCAATTTTCCTTACCCGATCAAGCTAGCAATTGGCTTGAACGTCTTCCAGCAGGATCCATCATCACGTGGGAGTATCTTACTACCCGATTCCTTGCTCAATTCTTTCCACCGGGAAGGACCGCAAAACTCCGCAACGATATTCTGATGTTCCAACAACATCATGGAGAATCTCTATCCGAAGCATGAACTCGTTTCAAGGACTTCCTCCAAAAAGTCTCTCATCATGGCATCGACCTTTGGCTCCAAGTCCAAATTTTTTATGATCATGTCAATCCCGTCACAAGACGAACCATTGACCAATCGGCCGGTGGTAAGCTTCATGACCTCAACGCCAAAGAATACTGGGCATTATTAGAGGACCTCGCCCTCTATGACAACGAAAGTTGGAACGACCCAAGGGATTTCGCTAAGCCGGTCAAGGCAATCGCATTGCCTCAAGATGTCCCGAGTACATCCGACCGCCGTCTAATCGAGCTCGAAAATCAAGTTCAACGCTTGATGGAAGCTTATCTTGCTCCGACACAACCCACCCAAGTAAACAAAATCACTACCTCATGTGAAATCTGCAGTGGTCCCCATGACACTCAATATTGCATGGAAAACCCCGAACAAGCCTTTGTCGAATACGCATCCTCACGTACCGATGAAGCAGGAGGTAAGTGGTATACGCAAAACAATCTTGGTGACACCTACAATCCGTCATGGAAAAGTCACCCAAACCTTAGGTGGAGACAACCCCAAAATTCCTAAAATAATTTTTCAAACCCACCTAACCGGTTCCAACCCAACGGTTCGATCCCGAACCGTTCCTTCAACAACCGTCCTCAAAATTTTAACAACCAATTGAATATAGAAGGACTGGTTTCTGAGTTCATGGCATCTCAAGACGCTAGACTATCCAAGTTTGAAGCCGATTTCAAACAACGACAAAGCGAGATGACCAACAAAATTGACACTGTGTTGAAAGCCATCACCGATCGAATAGCGGGCACATTACCTAGCGATACGGTTAAGAACCCGAAATTAGGGACTCACCCAGTTTCGTCTGCTCGTTCTTACCCAACAGTGGACCCGTAATGTTCAACACAAATTCACAATTCGATCAACACCATCACAATCTATCCCAAGAAACAAAGTGATTCCCACGACAATATCGAAGAGAATGAGGAAGAAGAGAGAGGCAGCCTGAAAAACCATCCTGACTCTCCTACACCACCCGACCCATCAATTGCATTCATCACCGAAAAAAATCTCAAATTTAATTCAGTCTTTGGATCGCTCAGATTGGTTCCCCCATCGTCCAACGCTAAACTTGTTTGCACCAAAAAATAGATCAGTATTCGTCCAAGGAGAAATACCTGCGAAAATAGAAGACCCCGGACTATTCACTCTACCTTGTAGATTAGGGCTCTAACATTTCGTTACTTGCCGATCTTGGATCATGCGTAAAAATAAACCCATTTACTCTTCAAAAAGCTTTATATCGGACTATTAAAGAGCTGGCCATATTTTTGATTGGAGACAGGGACCAAATCTATCCTTTGGGATTGTGAAAGAGTAGAACGTCCACATAGGAAAACTAAAAAAGTCTATTAAATGAATTCTTACGTCATTGATATGAAGAAGTACCCCGTGACCCTTTGCTGGTTGGAAGAGGGGGGGGGTTTTTTTTTTCCCTAAAGTACAGCCACGCAGTTATAGATTGTAGGATGGCTAAAATAGCGGTAGGAGAAGGAATCACTAGGTTAGTATACCGGTGTAAAGGAGTTGAATTAAGAGAGGTTTGGTCACTCCCCGACATTGGCGGAAACTTGGGTATGCTACATATGATCAATCATAAACAAGATACAAAATAGAGTAAACTACATTGCATAATACTCCATGGTTGCTATGTATGACCATCAACTTGAACAAACTCAAGTGTGTCCCAAATCGCAACTTTAATCCAAAGATCTCTTACAATTATTCACATGCCCTCACAAGGGACCATAATCCAAACTTAATCAAAAACATCCAAGTGCTAGAAACAAACAACAAGCAAGCAAGACTTCAAACAAAATTTCCACGCGAGATACTTCTAACTCTGCTATCAATCACTAAACTACTCATCTTTCACTTCACCTAAAAATGTTACTCAAAAACTTTAACAATAATGTTGGTGAGCTCGTAGGTTTGACCTTAAACCCAAATGATGTTGCCAATATTTCATCAGTGGACTATAATGCTATATGACAGTGAATATATGCAACACACCTTAGCATCACGCTATTCTATAATCCATATATACTAGCACTAAAGGGCTACCAAGCTAGAGTACTAAAATTGGACAGGACCACCCAGACTGGGTAGGCGTACCATCCTCCAATAATCACACACATACTGGGTAGGCGTACCCATCCGCTCCAAACAATCATCATCACATAATATTCACGTAGCAGTCATAAGACTTAACGTGTCACTAGAACAAAACCTCATTTAGACACAGATCTAATTCAAAACATTTCAAAACACATTTGAGTTTTATTTTCCTCAACGGAGAAAAACCTATTAAAAGTGGGGCTATGAGAACATCACTCCAAGCAAGTATTTAGCAACCAAATCTAATACACTAGCAAATGCAACGACGCCCGCACCCGACCTTGTTAAGTTAATGTCCTATTTTTCATCTATTCCAAAACAATCTTCACGTTTGATGCATAGAGTTTTAGACGCGTTGTACAATTACCCAAAACAGTTTAGTGGTGTGATGGTTGACGACTTATTTCCATAATCATATCAATCTCGTTCCCCGATAATACATACTTATACTATTTAGAGAAAATAGATGAGTAATATAAATAAATATTTATAATTATTAATTATAAATATATCTCGACAAGTCTCTTCGGTAACCTTAGACACTTCAAAATAATAATTATACGGTTGAAAATGAAACGTTTACTCATAATAAACACATTATAGAAGTTTCGAAATTAAATTTTTTGTCTTTTTACGTGAATTTATTAAATAAATTAAAATAATTAAATATTATTTTCATTATTTAAAATAAAAATCATGTTTTATGAAAAATTTCTTAGTATAATTTTTACGAAATTTTGACATGGGAACCGTACTCTAATACGAAGTTTTCAAGGTGTCAAACCTTAATTTCTATCATTTTTCAGAACATCGACACTTTTCGACAAAATTCCAAAAATCTCAATCTTTAACACTTACCAACACTTTTTCTTCAAAATATTATTCAATATCACTTCGTAAATACATTTCCACTTTCAAAAGTCCATCAAAATTCTCATAACTACTAATCTTCATTATTGGGCTTAAGGCCAACAAGGGTCCATTTGGATAATTAGAAGTCAAAAATACGATCCAAGTCACAAAAACAAAGTCCATTTACATATATAAAAGTATTTACTTATATGTAGGAATAATATCGGACCATAATTAAGCCCTCCATTAAGCCAAAGGATCAAATATACTTATTGGTCTGTGAGTCCAAGCTCAAAAATACGTGATAGTAAGCTTTAAAATAAGCTAATAAGCTTGTATCGCTATTGGTTACTACAATAAACTCAAAATTAGTCACAAATACGCCATATCACAAAAATATCAAATCACTTTTCCTAGTGATTTTAGGGAATCTCATTATAAGCTATTTAAAATAAACAATAAAAAAAAAAAAAACACCAAAATAAGCCAAGAAATAGCTTAAAAATAAGCCCGAATAAGCTAATATAAGCTAGTATAAAAGATAAGCACTCTAGCATCATATATTATTCAACCATCACGACCACAACATCAAAACTAAAAAAACCCCTTTTTTCTTTTCACCATACACGAACCAACGCTCCTTTTTAATTATTTCGCTTCTAACAATCAATTTTCACAAAAACGATCAACTTGTACAACTAACTTCTATGCATCAAAATAAACCCAAAAGGACAAACGAAATTTAAATTTGAAAACTTACAAGAAATTCATTCATAATTTGTAGATAATAAAGAAACCGGAAAACCTAACGTTGTTTAAATGAATACCCAAACACTAGAATCAACCCCCAAATATTTAAGTCTTCATGTTTTCTTGATCAAAGTTCAAAAATTATAAGAGTGTGTGTGTGTGTGGTTTGGACGTGGAGAGAGCACACACCAAAGTGTGTGTTTTATTTTTGAAATGAAAATGTGATTATGAGAAATGTGGTGGGATTAAGGTATCTTAATGTACCAACTTAGAGACACATTAGCTAGAAAGTAGGCATCTTGCCTCCTCTTGACTTCTTGACCGGATATGGCATCCTATGGGTGTCGGGTCTTTCTTTTTGTGTCGGGATCACTTAAATACTCGTAAAACACCTGTAAATTTTCCCCAAGGTAAATGCATTTTTATTCACTTTAAAAATACTTTTCCATTAACCTAGAGTATTTACAAAACATATTTTCACTTTACACCCTTCAAACTCATTTGGGACCTTAACCGGACGTGTCAGACTCGTTTTTTGATCATTTCTCAAAATTCACGGGTAAACCACCCAAGAATACACCATAACACAATAATACTTCAAAGGGGATTTTTAATCATAATAACCACATTTATCAATATCTCATAAAAATCACAACAGTCTATACAATAGCGACCCCCGTCTTTTTTACGTAAATTTAATTCTGTAGTATATACTGTAGTTCGCATCCATGTAGTTAGATATATGTCTAATTTATGTGAGTTCTAGATGAATGATTATTATTGTTGTTGATGTCAGACTCAAATAAGGGCTAAAGGATGATGACAAAATGCGAGGAGGAAAGTTATGAAGCTCATAAAAAAAAAAAAAAAAAAAAAAAATATGATATGAAGAGATACAATTCACTTAGATAATCTATAAGAAAAAAGTAATGTATCCTAGAGAGAAATATATCTCAGAGATACCTGTATCTGCCATCGGAAAAAATAGATAATATAGGCAAGATGATGAATAACTCTAATAATATACATCCCACTCTCTCCCCCTGCATCTCTAACACCCCCCCTTACTATGCCTTCGATCATACAGCTCACCGCGCGCTCTGGACATGCACCACATTTTCGCCGCCTCCGGCCACGACCCTCGTCGAACGAAATTTTTCTGAGCTCTGCACGAGCACTGACACTCTTCTCTGACTACTTTATGGATACCACCCTTCAGTGTTTAGGAGAATTGTGGAATTCCTAGAGCCATACCCATTTCCTCACCTCTCACGTCGTATATGTTTCGGAATCAGAAGACGTAATTAATAAACAATTAAATTGAGATAAACCACCCAAAAAACGTGGGATGGTGAGCATGGCATGGCCAAGATTAGGCTAATTGACCCTGATGGAGAGGAATCTCTCCAAACCCTATCAATCAATCACCAAAACTAGGAAGCTCTTACGAAAACGAGAAAGACAAGAGAAATCATCGCTTGGACCACTTCTTACAACACTGACGTTTGACTTCGATTCTAGCTACAGACTCGTTAAATAATGAAAAGTGCTTTTCTTGGAGGCAACCCAATTTACTTTTCCCACTAATTAGGAGTGCACGGCTTGTTATTTAATTCTTTATAGTTTGTTTCTATTATGGTTTGAATTTATCTTGTAATCACGCGTTTGTATTGTCTTTAACCTAGTATTAATTTCAATCAAATGTATTTGCAACAATAAGTGTAGTGGGAATTTATGACTTTTGATGCCAATTCATAACATGTTAAATGAATTGTTAATTGTTTAGATTAATTCGCGTCAGTTTCGAGTCATATGATTGAATTGTTAAATCTCAGGTTTTATGCAGCTATTTGTACAGGAATTAACTTATGGAATCAAGTGCAGGAAATTTTTCATCAAAAACAAAAATTTCATTTTCACAGAGCGTGGAGACGGCGTCACGATTTACACGCGACGCCGTCACCACGACACCTGTGACGGGGTCACAACAACCCTGACGGCGTCATACGCCCAGGTCCAGAAAACTCAAAGTTTTTAATTATTTTTGAAAATAAAACTTGCACAACAATTAAAATATGTATTCTTCTGTTATAAACCTGCAAAAACCTAATGAGTTTAACAATTCTCTCATCCTATCTATCGAGTCGAACCCTAAATTCACATTGTATATTTGTCTATCGCATATTTTATGCTTGGTGTAGTTGTCTTTGTCTTTGATTACAGGTTATATTTGATGAGAAGAAGCTTGGAAGATCTTAGGATGCTTTCATTGGATGATTCTTGGAGGATGATTTAACCAGTTATCACATGTTTCTTCTCCATTATTGAGCAAACCAGGGGAGTACTAGTTTCTTTTCCTTGTTTTCTTTTCCCTTTATTCGTTCTTACGGGTACTTCTAGAGAACATTGGGGACAATGTTCAACTTAAGTGTAGGGGGAAAATAAGCCTTAGAAACTATTCTTTCATTTGTCATTTGCTTTGTCCTTAAAATGATGGGTAATATATCGAAACATAGCATAAAAGGTAATTTTTACCCAAATTTAAATTTTTTTATGACACATACCGATGAAAACCAAGTATTAATAGCGTCTCATGGATAGGAATTTATATTACTAGCACAAAAACCCTCAAATTCCACCCCCACAATGTGAGGTTCGCCCTTAGATATTATACCTTTAGCTTGTTCGAGTTAAGGAGTGAGCAATCATGTGTGTCTATTCTGTCGTTACGGATGTGTATGCGTGGTTTTGTCGCCTTTTCTGGAACATTGGTATTGGTTACTTTAGGATTATGAGAGTATACCGGTAGCATATTAAATTCTAGAACTTGTTATTGTGATGCATCCCGAGACCGCATAGTAAGTATTAGGATTTGCTTGATAAGAGGCATTAGGAATAACCCATGTTTTACACCTGTATTTGTTATGATGGCCACACCGACCATATAACTTTCCCACACCCTTGCTACGCACTCATTTTTAGTGCGAGATACCCTAGTACAACCCTCTGAGCCTATCCTTTTTCACGGTTCTAGTAATTTTCTGGTTAATCCGGACTATTAATGAAGAGCATTGTTACCCTTAAACCAATCGTTACACCCAAAAAGCCTTAGCCTACCCCATATGTACTCATTTTTAGTACATTATTGTTTTAACCCAAGTTAATTATTTGAGTACACGGTTGCTAAGTCTTTATCCTTGTACATACAGTTTTGGGACGATTGGGATTCATGGTATTATTTATTTCGAGGAAAATAGGAAAGAAAAGTTAAGTCAATACCCCCATGTGTTTGTCAAATGATCTCCATGTTATTTTAATCCACCTCAAATTGGGTCATTAGTTAGATTGTATATTTCGAGTATTCAAAAGCTCAAGTGTAGGGGTACGTATATTGTAAACCCCCTTGATGTATTATGTTATTCAATTAAAAAAAATGAGAAAAGAAAAAGAAAGAGATTGATGTAGAGTTTTGTAGAGTTTGTATATCTTCGTCCGAGTCTTGGCTTAGCAACCAAACCAGCGTGTATTCTTTTAATAATTAGCTAACCCTTCCACTCCAAATCCACCAAAGTCACCACCCAAATGTATCCCATCCGTTTCCGTTTCCCTTATATGTTATCTTACACCTACACCCCACAACCCTTTGAAAGTCCTCTTAGATAGTAATGAATAGTACTTGCACCCAGCGGTGGAGGTTTGATCCTTTACCAAGCCTATGGTAATTTATATGCTATGACAGGTAATGAGTGTTGATTTTCCGTTTCCCCCATGCTTTAAATTTATTATACACCCGAGAGGAAGAGAGAATTCCAAACACTTATGTGAGGTGCTAGTATGTATTTTCCGTGCTTTTAATTACGAGGTCTAGAAGGTTGTGTGGTAGAATACTTTTAAAGAGTAGGTAAAATGACCCCTCATATTGTTATTGTCTAGATAGAAAAGCCCATTTGCTTGAGGACAAGCAAATCCCAAGTGTAGGGGTATTTGATGAGGTGTCATTTTATACACTTTTTCGGGGTCGTTTAACCCCCTAAATCGTGCATTTATGCCCAAAATAGGTACTTAATCGTTCCTTTTCAGGTATTTAGCATTTGGAAGGCATTTAGAGGAAATACACGTGACTTGGGCTCATTTGGAGAAGAAACGGACAAGACTACGAACCTACACCAACATCTCTCAAGAATTTCTACTCAGAAGCTGGAGACGGCGTCACAGATTACACGTGACGCCGTCACAACCCATCTCAAGACGGCGTCACAAGATCTCCAGACGGCGTCAGAATGTACGACCCAGCCCATTATCTAGAATATTCTCTTTCACGACGGCGTCACGATTAAAACGCGACGTTGTCGCAACGATTTTCCTATATATACAAATCCGTTTTTAGGGTTTTAAGTGTGTAACTTTAGAGTAAAAGAAAGGGGCGAACCCTAGTTCGTTTAGCAGCTGTTAGGGACGATTTTAGGGCCTCAAAACCCTATTGTACTCTCTTTAATTCATGTTTTAATCAAGTAAGACTATCTTAATCATTCAATATGTCTTGTTGTGTGATTCTTATCTGTTCTTACTTTATCTTTAACATGCTTGGCTAAACCTTCTATTGTGTTTATTTATGATTGTATGAAACCTAGGATGTAGATCTTAATGGTGTTGCTTCTTGTGATGAATATGCATGTTAGGTCTTAGAAAACCATATTTTGTCTGTATCGCTGTTGACATGTCTAGGAAAACATGATTGTGTAGAAATGATACAATCGGGTAACGGTCTTCATACTACCTTGCCCCTTATATAGTTGATCCACTCTTAATATATTTCAAATGCTTTTAATATACTCTTAGGGGCCTTGTAATAGTCTTCATACTACCTTACTTGTTTATTGCCTTAACGGAATATTAAATAGACGGTGGGTTCGTGTAATTCGTTTATGACTTAGGAAATAATTACATAGATCATCACAAGCGTGAAAAAGCAACAACACTGGGAGAAGCAATCTAGAGAGTAATACATGATTAAATAAACACAATCTTTTATTATATTGTTATCACCAGTAGCGTAGTTTATATTTAGTTTAATAGCTAAACCCAACCAAACCTCTCAAACATATAATTTACTGCTTTCATAAAACATAAAAACACAAAAAGATTCTTCTCTCAACCCTTAGAATTCTGTTAGACCGTGATCAAGCATTCCCAACCTATTCCCCTAGAGAACGATAACAACCCCCGAGTTTTGCCTATACTACACTACAACGGTTAGGTACACTGCATAGGGAGTTGTAAAACTTCTTGTAGAAGTCCCTTACGACAACCGCAACAATAGTCATCTTAAAATTTTGTTACTTATATTCCAAAATGCAAAATTTTGTGTGCGTATATATAATTATTGCAAGTACCTTTACCTTTGAACACTCCGCCATCTGACGGCACTAGTTGAACTCTTGGGACCAAAATTCCTTTAACGGGGGGTGAGTGTAACAATTCGTAATTTTCTGGTCATTATTTAACCTTGTACTCTTATTATTTATTTTAATTTTGGAGATTGTAGCAATCCGTAAATTTTAGTTCATTATTTAATTTTATACTTTTAATATTTATTTTTATTTTACATAAAATTTATTATTTTCGGTTAACCGGATAGGTTATCTCGCGTTCATAGTAAAACATTTATTAAACGTGAACCCGGATTTAGATTAAATATCCGTCTACGTGCTCTACGTAATTTATTATTTTACAAAAGTATTCCATATGATGTAATTTTATTTTTATCATATACGTTTTCGCTTTGTGATTCCGCCTAAACTCCTGTAATATTTTATGTTTTACCCATTAGCCTAAAGAATACCTACTTATATCAAATTTAACACAAAAAATGCTTACTCTTTTATGTGGTGAGTCATCTAGTATGTGTCAAGTTATGTTATGAATTGTCTTAACCAAAATTTTACCAAGGACACTTGGAAGTTCATATTGCATGCCTAGGTAATACTACATCCAACACATACTCAACACTCTCATAGTTCACTCAAACAAAATTAAAACCTCTCTTGTCCTCCATATTGTCACCGTACATACTTTCATCACAAACACCAATTCCATATTATTTTACAAGTAATATTATATCTAGATTGAAAAGGGTTTGAAGCTAGTTAATTTCTTGGTGTTAAAATCTCTTCAAACTTATCATTTTCAAGGGTTTATGACATGATGATCTTGGATTAAAAATGTTCATGCAAGAGTTTATGGTTGGGTAAATTAAGAGCAAGTGAAAGGCATAGGGTGATCATTGTTTTATCTCTTTCATTTTTATCTTCTTGTAAGATAATTGTTTCATTTGTACATTTTATTTCCTTGTAATTTTTTTGGATGTACTTTTTGTATTTTATGTACTTATATTCTTTAGTGAGTATTTGTAAAATTTTTGGCATTGTACATAATTAATTTGGGACTAGAAAACTTTATAAAAGTGGATTTGTAACATTGTTATGGGACTGTTTTAAATCAGTAGGTTTAGAAGGAATTCTGGAAATTTTGGTAATCTGTGATGACTTGAAAAAAGTATAGGGACCTAGGTTTATGTCTTATCTTTGTTTGGCCGGGCGGAACGAGTCGTTTCGATACCCGATGAATTTTCTAGAAAATAAACGGTGAAAGTGATCGGAAACTGTACACAGATTTTTATTGGACTATAACTCCAAAAATTTATATAAAAGTCACTATTTTAATAAAACTAAAACTTGTAGATAACAGGCTAACGTAAATTTTGGCATTTGAATCGGCCCCAACGGATGTATGGTTTGGGAAATACGTCCGTTATACTGAGGCGGTAAAAATATATGAAAATAACAGATTTGAGACTTGTTAGAAAATCGACCATATGACCTTATTTTTACAACAACCGAAGTGGTAGGACCTACATATCGAAAAAATAGACTCGTTTACCTTTCGTAGGCGTAAGAACCAAACCGAGACCATTTACGGATTAGAAGACACGGGCCCGTGAAGTTAGATAAAACCAGAAATTTTGGACAGGCCTATGTTATTGGGTTTATAAGAAATAAATTGGACACTTGAGGTTGGGCTTAAAAATATAAATTTTGAATACTTATTTTGGGCTTATAAACACTAATATGGATACTTATTTTGGGCTTATAAATATTAGTTGGATATTTGTTCTTAGGCCCAATTATTTTTATAAAAAATAAACTCTAAAAGTACAATGCTAAATATTTTATAAAAAGATTTTATAAAACTTATTTATATATACTTGCGAATATTTATAAATTCTAAGACGCGCCGTTATTTTTAGGTTGCTTTTAAGACTTTTCTCGGTCTCTCGACGATCATTCCTTGTTATCTTTTCTCGGTCTCTCGACATTTATATCTCGATATTTTTATTGCATTGCATAAAGGTGAGTTCATAGCCCCTGCTTTTACTTGTTTTATACTCATTTTGAACTATTTTAGGGTGAGATACATGCTCAATTGTTTTTATAGACACACGTACTTAAAACCGATATTGTGAGTTCATAGCCCCTGTTTTTAATTGTTTTTTACTCATTTTGAACTATTCTGGGGTGAGATATATGCTCAATTGTTTTTTTTATAAACACAAGTACTTAAAACGAGTAAATTGAAAAAATGGTCCTTGTGGTTTGGCCAAATTGCACATTTGGTCCGTCGAATTTCAAAATTGCAAAAATAGTCCGTATTTTGAAGGTTTGGTTCCACTTTTGGTCCTTGGTCGAACTAAAATGACTAAAATACCTGACTGGCCGGATTCACACCGTAAATATATATAATATAAAATATAAAATATATATCTAAGTGTAAAAACCAGCAATATCAATGATACCGAGAAGTAGTATAGAGCTTTCCCGGGTCGT